>CAIGRT010217687.1:0-28242 GCA_903798405.1 Fraxinus platypoda
AAAAAATAATTAATTTTAACTACATATTTTATTTTCACCAATACATTTTATTATTTTTTATCAAAATATATTAAAAATATTATTTTAATTCCTACCAAATAGGGGCTAAATAAAGGGGACACGCGGATCAATTTTAATACAAGGTTAACTTTGTTTTCACTTTAAAAGCGGCGATAGTTTACTTTTAAATTTCACTTAAAATTTTTCTTAAATTGATCACTAAATTTTAAAAGTTTATTTCAGAAAAATAGGTCACTATGTGTCCCACTAGTTTAACTCACAGGAAAATTGAATCAATTTCAAACAAAATATAAATATGTCAATCGGTTGAGCTTGAGTTTTAACAAGTTCATTAATTTACATTGATTATCGCTAAAATTAGTGTAATAGTATTGATAATATTAAACACGTCCCAAAATAACATGGCATGTGGAGAGTAGCCAGCCGGTCAACTTGCCATGCGAGCAGGCTTCACAACCTATGCTGACAACTTTTGAGAGACGTCTGTTTGGACTCAAAAAAATCACTTGTACAGTCATTAGTGGGCTGTAAATATAGCATATTTTGTTTGGACTTGATCTGAGACGATGCACCTTATAATTGCTTCACCTCCTTTACACCCTCCGAGGCGACAACTCACCACAAACTTGTCACCTCTTCTCTTGTAGGCAATTAGGAGAGACCCAAACCCTTATGTCAGATGGGCCTCTTAAGTCCGAGATGGATGAAGTTAGATCCCTAATGTTTTGTGAAAATTGTAATATGATACGTTAAACCCACGTGATAGAAATTAAAATTAAAATTTTAATCTAAATCAAAATCAAAAATTAATTTTAACCACACATTTTATGGAATACACAACTACATATTTCATCAACTTTTATTAAAATATACTTAAAATCTGATTTTAATATCCATCAAATGGGGACTGTCACATGCGATTTGATTAATGTAACATCTTTGATAGGCAACTAATGGTCATTTCTTTCCTACTCAGGATAATGTGTGGGAGGTCATGGCTTATGATGGCCATAGTGTGATTTTATTGAGCTTGACTTATGAGTCATTGGGACGAGATGAAGTGTCAAAGTTTAGATAACCTCAACTACATCTCTTGATTTATTAATATTCATGCTTTGGGTCATTTGAAAGAATGATTTTTTTATAATTCTCCTTTTAGCACATTTGGCTCTTGATGATTATTTTTGTTTGTTTACTTTGGATCGATGAGCTAATATTAGATCGTACTTTGGAACAAAATTTACTAATTAATAAAGTATTGACGATAATAATGCAATGGAAAAAGGATAAAAATATAATTATAGCAATTAAAAAAATTAAAAAAGTAGCATAACAAGATAAAAATAGGAAAATACTATTTGTACACCTTGACACTCCGATGTACCGCCTCCTCACGAGGGGCACTACCAATAAAAAAAAAATCGTGAGTCCCCAGCGTACACGGCCCATAAAAATATTGTGGCAATTAAGAATAATGCTATGTGTACACCTCATGGTGTACACACGGCTTTACACCCCCTCACATGGAGGGGGTCCACAAATATTTTATTATGTGTGGCCCCCCTCCATGTGAGAGGGTGTAAGAAAGTGTGTACGTGATTATGTACGCGTAGCATGATTCGGCAATTAAACCCTTTTTCTGTTGCTATCTTGTCCTGGTCAAGAAATTTCCTCTGAAAGCTCTTATTACCAATGGCGTTGCTCTTCTTCCAAGTCCATTAAGTCCCCCACTCCCCCAACCCACCTGCTGGAAGATAAAAATATCCAAAATTCCAAATTAAAATCCCCTAAAACTCGTTCCGATTAATTTCTTCGTTTTTCTTTTGTGAAATGGATTCTCCACCTAAGAAATCATTCTCTGCATCGTCGTCGAGTATGCTGGCGCCGGGTTTCCGATTCCATCCGACGGACGAGGAGCTCGTGCGTTACTATTTACGGCGAAAAGTCTGCGGGAAGTCCTTCCGATTCGATGCTATTTCAGATATCGATATTTACAAGGCCGAACCTTGGGATCTCCCTAGTAAGCCATGCCCTTCTAGAAACTTCTTTTCGTGATTTATATTTTTTTCTTTTTTGTTTTAAGAATTTTTTTTATTGTTTCAGTTTCGTAGTTAGAATCAGGAACTCTATATTATACTTGACTGTAATTTTCATGCGGGTATTGTTGTTTTATATAATTATCTAGTTTGGAATTCAACTTTATGTTCAATTTTCCATTTTTTTAGGGTGTAATCTATTTCTGTAGTGAACTGAACTATATGGAAAAGAGTTTGACCAATCTGATTCTTGGAATGAGTTATATACTACTGTTTGAGCCATATTATTTTTCTCATTCCCATTCTTATACTCATTTTCAACCCCACATTCTTCAATAAAATAATATTTTCCATCACATCAATAATTTTTCCTTCTTTTTCAACCACACGTTCTCCATCAATCTACTATTTTAAAATACATTCTTCCAAAATAATGTGGAGCCCTGAAATACATCAATGGTCAACATAAACTAAGAGCATGTTTGGTAAAAATTCTCATTTTCTACAGTAAATCAATACTCATTTTCAACCACACATTCTTCAATAAAATAATATTTTCCATCACGTCAATAACTTTTCCTTCTTTTTCAACCAGATATTTCCCATCACATCAGCAGTAAAAATGCATTCTTACTCCCAAAATGTGCACCAAACAGGAGCTAACTTGCCTTTGTTTTGCCGTGTCATTTTTGAAGTTTTATTTGATATTGGCCAACTTAATGATGGATAGTAGTAACTCTATCTCGAATTTTGCAGGACTATAATTTCTCTCACCTTTTATCCGCTACAAAAATGAAAATCTGGTTGAAGTTTTTTTGAGCACGGGATTGGAAAATGAAAGCAAAGTGATGTGTATGTTTTAGATTTATCACTTAATCATGTTTATTTACCCTAACTTGATTCGTTTCCATTGAACCAAAACATGAGAATAGGAGTTCCTCAATTTTTATCCTGTTTCCCACTGAAATGCACGATCACATGGAGGCTTAGTGAATTTTCAAGTATCACATCGCCTGTTTTGTTAGCTAACTATTTCTATCAAGATCAACCATCTGTCCATGCTAATACGTAGCATATACTCCACCTCCATTGAGGCCTTATACTCACTAACTTAGCATTTGTATATCTTATCTTCTGATGTTTACAAATTTTTTCTTTTGTATCATAAATATGATGGGTTCTAGGCATGTCAAAGCTAAAGACTAGAGATTTGGAGTGGTATTTTTTCAGCGTACTTGACAAGAAGTATGGGAATGGATCAAAGACCAACCGGGCAACTGACAAAGGATACTGGAAGACGACGGGGAAGGATAGGGCTGTCTACCATAAATCAGAGATTGTTGGCATGAAGAAAACACTTGTTTATCATAGTGGCCGGGCTCCAAAGGGTCTAAGGACTAACTGGGTTATGCATGAGTACAGGCTCGTTGATCTGGAGTTGGAGAGAGCTGGAATTGTTCAGGTGGGGGCGCGTGATTATGTATCTCAATTCTTAATTATTATCGTGCTTTTGACTTAAAGATTTATTTTCTTTTGACAGTAGTATGCATTATTGAATGTTCAAGAAACCCGAAGAAAACAGATGATGGGTGTGTGTTCTGAAGGAAAAAGTAAAGGGAAAATATATGAGTAATTTTCTGAGGATTTGGATGTCGGAGTAAGTTTAAGCCAACCATAAATGAAAAAAACAAGGTCCGAGTTTGAGTCTTTCTGAAATGGTATCTAGAAATATTAAACTTGGGAAGATATCACGATTTATAGCCATTATTACTATGCTACTAGCATATTAACCAAAAAAGAAAAAGAAGGCAGAATTTGAGTCTCTTTGAATTGAGAAGCATTGAACTTGAGATGAAATTGCCATTTTTATATTTATTATTATTGTTATCATTATAGTGCTTGGATTGTTATTTATTTTTACTTGAATAACCAACATTAGCTTTTCATCACAGTCATTCGAAGGGAACTGATGTAGGTCAATTATTTTCCAAATAGGATTGATTTGATCTCCTTTTATTCTTCTTTCTTGTTTAGAATATGTTTTCTTTTTTCTTTCTTATTTAGTATATAATTTCTTCTTCTTTCTTTCTTGATTAGAATAGAATTTATTCTTTCTTTTAGATTATGATTTTATTTTTCTTTCCTCTTCATTGATATTCTTGACCTATTTCTATATTAATTTTTTATAATCTCTGTATATTTTGGTGGAAAAGGATGCATTTGTACTGTGCCGAGTATTTCAAAAGAGTGGTTCGGGGGCAAAGAATGGTGAAAAGTATGGGGCACCATTTGTGGAGGAGGAGTGGGAGGACGACGAAGTGGAAATGGCTACCAAGGAAGAGGCTGTGGAGGAAATTTATTTTGGGGATGATGCCTATTTGGACAGCCATGACCTTGAGCAGGTTTGTACTTGTTTACCATCGTGGATTGTTTTCAAATAAGTTCCTTATTTCTCACATGCAAAAGAAAACGCCATACAACCGAACGGTTTCAAGGGTTTGCCTACATGAAAATTGATGGAAATTTTAGAGCATTTAACAATTACATATAAACGAATAAAAAAAAACAAGCATCCAAGTAAAATATGCCCAGTGATCCTTGAATTCATTTACCTTGAAAGTCAGAGCCATAAATTTGGAGTTTTATACTAATTTTTCTAAAGGTAAAAAGTGGAAACGGTCAAGTATCTTACAGAAATATGATTAAGGATCTTCATTTGCATTTTCCTTAAAAAGGTGGAGCTTCAAAATTTTGTACACTGATATTTTTATCAAGTTTGGATTTAAAAGCCAGTGGAGATATAATGGACAACTGAAATTGAGAAGAATAAAGATTCTTGTATGAGCTTTTGTTCACGAAACACAGTATATTGGTATTGCATTTGTTTGATACATATTAGCCAATGGTGGAAGTCTTTTGTTGTGCATTCTTCAGTTTGCAGTTGTGGTTTTGTTTCATCTTCTCCTTGCATAAAATCCACCCTATTGTTATTAGAAATATATAGAGATTGAAGTTTCCAAGAAATGATGTATAACGTGCTTGATTATGTAAACTTATATTATCGCCCTGCATCTAACTACACCTTTAATTTCAGAGAGAGATAGAGATTGCACCTTTATTTTCTATCACCTAGTAGTTCCCTCAATAAAGAAAATCATTGAGCTTGAATGGATTTATTATTGAGTTTGTATTCCAATTTGGTCATTTTCTTTTAGTATCCTAAAGCATTAGTTGAATGACACATGGTCTTGTTCTTGCAAATAAGAAATTGTATCCAGTGCTATGTTATTGGAATATAATTAAATTATCATTTTAGGCTGTATTTGACCAATCTCACCCAGAGAAGCCTCTGAGTCTACAATAAGCTTCTTGATCTTATGGTAGAATGCTTCTTTTTGCCAGATTCTTGGAACAGACATTACATCGGATGTTGCTCCCCTTCCATTGAATTTTTACACTGTGGAAGATGGCAGCAATGGAAAGGAATCCTCGACCACAGTTGATGCCCAAAAGCTCTTGTTGGGTGTCCCCAAAAATCAGTGTGAGCCAGAGCAACCTGATGATACGAGGTTATTCGGTATGCCCGATTCATACGATACTGATGGAAAACCACTCAAACATGAATACATTGGAGAATCAAGCAAGACTGGGAATTCTGAGGAAGTGGATTACTTGCTTGATGAACCTTGGCTTGATACTTTTGATAACATTCAATCTGGTGATGGAGGATTCATTGAAACTAATGATCTCTCTAATCCTGTTGGAGATGATACTTCTACTTTTGACATGCTCGAGGAGTACCTTGCATTCTTTGATGCTGAAGATGGCAACCCACAATATTTCACGGATGATCCTTCAAAGATGGCAGGAAGTGAGGACCTTGTTTCTGATCAAGCATTCCTTGTTCAGAAGGTGGCTGTACACTTTGAACTTATGTTTTTTAATGTTCACTTTACAATATTGGTACAGAATTTAATTTGCTAATATGTGCCAGAGTATAAACAAACCAACTCAGCAAGATACTACATCAAGCAGACAACTCTTCGACAGTAACAATGACTATGATGCTGAACCATCCTCTACGAAAGAATCTGCGAAATTTGAATCAGGTAAGAAAGATCATGCAAGTTAGAACTAGCAGTCTTGCACCTGGAATTTCATCATAGGCTGGCTCTCCTGCCGTGCTATTCGATAATTTATCAATTACTTTCTCTTTGATTCAATTTGAGTATAATTTGTAATTGTGCAGATTTTCAGTATCCATTCACCAAGCAGGCAAGTCGCATGTTGGGCAGCATCTCTGCTCCTCCAGCATTTGCTTCAGAGATTTCTCCCAAAGATGCTGCTCTTCGTTTCAATTCTGTATCTCAATCTTCCAGTTCGGCACATATTACTGCTGGCATGATTCAGTTACGAAATTTAACCATGGCTGGAAATGGGGCAGACAATTCATTTGGCAAGGATGGAAACTTCAACATTGTTCTTTCTTTTGGTGTGTCACAAGGTTCTGATGGTTCTGCAAGCTTGGAATCTCGTGTTATACTTCCCGGAAAGACACTCTCAGCAATTTCTAGGGGCTGGTTCTACTTTATTTTCCTATGGGCCCTAATTTTCTGCATGAGCTTCAAAATCGGGACCTTTGCATGTGCGAGTTGAAGTGTCACCAGTAGGAAATATATGTCACACCCAAAAACCGTAGCCTGGGTGAAAACTTGTTGGTAGACTTGGTTATTCTCCTCAAATTGATACCAAGCTACTATATATGCATGATTTTTTATTTTGTATCTTATATTTAAGTCTTTTACAAGTGTGTTGAATGCTTTCCTTCCGTAGGCTGACACAGTTCCGTTCTCAAATGTGAGACTAAGCTTCTACTTCGGAAGCATACCAATTTCCATACTTCCATCTGTATTTCCACTTTAAAAGTTGGTTTATATCTTTGACTGGATTTTTATTTGATGATTTTGATGACCAAATAGGTTGATGCGACATATCTTGGATAGATGCTGATGGTAGTGGTACTGTTAAATTCTCTTTTCATTGGCTGCTAAATTTAAAATGAAGAATATATTTTTATTCTCTTGTTCTTGTCGTAGATAAACTTGATCTCAATTCGAGTTCAACATTGTATGCACACGAGAGGTTAATATTGTCCATTCCTGTCTAATCTACCTAAACAAACAAAGACTATTTAATCACCCAAGAGGTGCCATTCATGATAACCATTGTTCACGAGCAAATCGGGAGTGCTGCATATTATAAAGTATAAACTGGAACATCAAGAAAAGAGCTGCAGAATAGAAAAATGGGACAATTCTATTACAAATATAAAGGTTGAGCTCAATGGAGCATGGCCAACAAATTTAGCAAATGGACAAAAAATGCCCTTTTGAGTTTGAACTAGATGAATTATTGGTATGCTGCACGCTATTCTACATAATCAAAAGTTCATAATTCCTTCCATTGAGTGAAGCCAGAAGCTCTTTGCGGTACCTGCAGGATTCTTGAAGAAGCCTCGTCTAGTGACTAGTGGATTCACATTTCTCCCGGGAGCATAGTGTCGCCAGGAAGATCACATACAGCAATACCCTACGAATAAGAAAGACATTTCTATGGCTTCTAGAATATGAAGAGGAGAATGCAATTTCTGGAAATCTTAGTACTTACCTCCCCTGTAAGATGGGCTACACATCTCTTTTCAGCCAGCAGTTCGGCTTCTGTCTGCAATATAATACACGTTAGTATATAAAGTTTACATCAACCTTAAAGGCCACACGGGGCTGTTTAAATGTTTAGTAAAATAACCATGCTTTGAATTACAGCAGCCTGTTCGCCTTATAACTAAGAATACAGATACATGCCTATACAAAAATTCGAAGTCCAGCAGCATGTTTGGTTAAGCTTAAAAAGAAAGTAAAATTATTTTTTGTGGCAGTTGTAAAGATTTTGCTGTCAAAAAAATTATTCTTTTATCTGAAGAATAATTTAACCTATCATTTAGAGCCACCTAGACTGTGTTTGTAACCCCACTGGAGATGAATAACATTACTCAACTTCTGTAGGTATACATAAGACATGTCCAGCCAACTAATTTGTCCTTTTCATATGTTTCAGGTTTTTTTTTCTCTCCTATCATTTAGAGTCATCTAGACTGTGTTTGTAACCCCACTGGAGATGAATAACATTACTCACAGAAGTTAGAAGAGGAAAAGTCGGACAATAATTAAGATGGTCTGTTTTCGTTTATTTACAGCTAGTTGCATTCAATATTTCAGTGGAACTAGTGATAAATAGAATTGAGATAAACGTAATTAAGGCAAAAAAAAGAAAAAAAAGAAAGGAGTTTGTGTAGCCAACCCCATATTTCTTTGAAATAAGATTTATATGGTTATATATTTAGGATGTGAAATCCCAGTTTCTGATAGTCTTAGACTATAATCATGAATAAAGATTACACAGCTAGTATATAAAAGCATACCTTTTTTATTCGGTTGCGAAGGTAGTCATCAATAATTACGTCCTTAACAAGTTCATAATCACCGTCTCCCTAAGAATTTAGGAATGATAAGTTAGACGAAATCCTTAACAAAAGCTTGAGCAAAGAAAATGTTATTAGAAAGGAAATCTTCGGAGACGCTTACTTTTGATCTGCATGGCATACTGAAAACAATATCCTCTGCTATACCATATGGATTTCCGGCAGTGTATACCTTAAATTTCATTTAGATTTAAGAAAAAACAAAAAAAAAGATATTAACAAATATCAACAGCTACTCTGCATGGAGAATCACAAGTGCTAAATACAGAAAGTATAAATGGTTTTACATAAAAGTGCACTGGCTGTTTTCAGTTCAAGGAATCTATAGAATGAAGTCAATTGAAACTCTTAACACTACCTAGTTGATAAATATGGTAGGCCTAGTCAGAGAGCCATCAGGTAGGATCATTTGACCAACTCGTATTTCTATTTTGTAACTAATTGTGAAAAGATGTTCAAATGTAATACTACAGGTTAAAATAAATTAGTTCTTGAAAAAAACACTAATATTAATTGATCTCATATTTTGATAATTTTCATACTGATATGTAAAATTGAACCATGCATTCAAGTTGTTACGAACTTACTCCAGAAGAAAACCAATCTCCCTCGGGAGTAGGAGTTACAAGAGACCTTATTGCATCCACAATCGACACAGCAGTTGATGCAGCGGAAGATCGTCCCCATTTCTTAATAAGAACACCACCTCTCTGAAAATCAAATTTGAATATAATTAATTACCGACTTCAGTATATTTCATATACCGCGCTGAAACAAGAAACTCTAGTTGGAGATCTCACCTTCTGAACCTTTTCTGTGAACTCTTCTTCTAACCATTTAGTATCTTTGATAACCTCTTTGACGGGTATGCCGTTGATTTTAGCATTTAAAAAGTCTGGAACCTGTTAATATAAACCAGGCATAGTTTAACAACGAGACTATATGTGTTGAACCACCTCATCTAAAAACCTAAGCTGTTAGAGAAGGAAAAACAATTATTTAGTTAAAATATGTTTTTTGACACACCCTTCATGTGTAGGTCAAATTCATTTTTTTCATAAAAAATAAGCAATGTGTACAATTTTCATAAATGAGTAGTGAATCCGAGGGCTTCTGCCTACTGTGTTAAACCACCTCATATAAAAAGATCAAGCCATTAGAGAAGAGACAAACTACTTTTTTTAAATAATGTCTTCAACAAAATGTTCTACAATGAAGAATGACCTGAGTGGTCGAGTGGTTCCCCCAAATTGTCACATTGGATACTTGATCATAGAAAACTCCTGCTTTTAGAGCCAGCTGCATAAACCATCAAAACATGGGGTGAAGTTCATTCATTTCCTTGATCAAGACAAGGTAAATAAGAAAATGAATTTTCTCAATACGGTTGGCTGACCTGACATTTTGCCCTATTTTCATCTAATCTAGTCAGAGCGTGGAAATTTCTAGCAGGAATATTTGGAGCATTTTTCAAACAAATCAATGCACTTGAAAGGAAAGAAAAATAATTAGTAAGGCATCAATGGAGGTAAAAAAACTTGGCATCAAGCAAAAGAGTAATATAGTATTACTTTGTATTGCATGGATTCCCCACCACCACAACTTTGACATTCCGGGATGCAACAGCATTGAGAGCTTTTCCCTGCGAAATTTATCAAAAAAATATAACTATTTGTTTACGATTTGAGAAACTAAAATTATGAGGATTCATAAACATGAAAATGCCTAACATCTGTTGATGTTCAAGAAGAAGAAGATACCTGCTCAGCAAAAATTTGCCCGTTTATGTCTAGTAAGCCAGCCCGTTCCATTCCAGGGCCACGAGGTTTTGCTCCAATCAGAAGTGCCCAATCTGCATCTTGGAACACTTCATAAGCATCGATGCCGATACTCACTTCCCTCAACAAAGGAAACAAGGAGTCCTCAAGTTCCATTGCAACGCCTGAATTTTGGTACAATATCAAGTAGCAGATAAATGCAGTAATTGCAATCTTGAAAACTAAAATGTTTAGCGGACAGCGCAGTCAGCTGCCAGCATTTATGTATATGACATTGCAGGTGGAAAGTTTACTAGACCATATGAAGGTATCAACTCGAAGATTATAGTATAATGACTCTCTCATCAGTTTAAATAAAAATAGTTTTGGAAAATGGGCATACTTCAACTATGCAAGAAACTACACAATTTGCTGCTCGATAATTCATATTCGCAATCTTTTTGGATGGGATAGTGAGATACACTACTTAAAAAATACCTTCGAGAGCTTCGAATGATCGCTCAGATCCCAATAGTTTTAATGCAATAGGTTGATCTGGCCCAAACACCTCACCAGAAGCAAGCTGCCAAAATAGAACAAGTTCTAATCATAAAGTAAACATCGTGGACAATTGCAGAGTTTTGTGCTGCTCCTATAGGGACAAAATCCAGAAATTTGGATGTCATAATGATGTTGCAATCATTATGTTAATCGTCAGAATGACTAATTGATTTTAACCACATTCTTGGATAGAAGGCAATTTTCTTTTGAACAAAAAGCCTCCGTGTATTTTTATTCCATTATTTTCCATATATTAAGAATAGGAATTTGACAATTTCATGGGACTAATTGCATTTTTGGCTATTATGTGATTTCACTTATGAGTAAATAAGTTCTTAAACAAATAATTATTTTGTTGGTCAGAGTTGGAAATTATATATTTACTTATTTTACCCTAACCTTACTATCAAAACAACTAACAATGTTTACTTATAAGTAGGAAAAAAGTAACATATTCAAAGATGTTTGGAAACAAAAATTTACCAAGTTGGACTTACTTATAAGATTAGCCAAACATGAAGTATAGATGCTTACAATGTTTAGGATCATCTCAACTCAACAAGATTAAAGAAAAACACTTTTTACCTTGAAAAGGAGATGGTTGGAAATCATTCCTGCTGCACCGGAGACAGCAATATTAATCATTTTCTTCCAAGACTTTGTCTCCTCTTCCTGTGAATACATTATATCAGGAAAAATTGAATGAACATATTAATTAAAAGGAATGCTTGCCCCTTCCAAAATTTAATAGGCACGAGTTCATTCTTTCTCGGCCCCTTTTCTATCTTTTAATATATTAAATATCTCATAGTTTTATCAAAGCTTCTCTTTCCTGTTCTGCATAAATTACCCAAGGCTTACTATAGGCAAAAGTTCAAAAAGACTTGAGTAGAATCACAAAATAAGTAAAATAAAGCCCATGTATTATTGGAAAACTTACAGCCGTGAGATCATAAGTAAGACAGAAGACTCCATAGCAATCAGGTTTCTTCTTGGGATCCACAGTGTTCACAGCTACTGGTGCTTGAACTTCCCTGAAACAACCCATCGACAAGAATTTTTTAAAAACCAAAATCCCACCATACTGAAACAGTAAAAACAGTTATTATACATTTATATACCAAAAAAATAATAATAATAATAAATAAATCAACAAAAGCGAAGTTTACTTCGAGGTTACAGAGCAGCATATTCTTGAATTATGGGGCTGAGGGAGCGGCCTAAGACTGAAACGGCGGCTATAAGAAAGCCGGTTTGACACATAGGAGAGTTGTGAAGAATACTGAAGGTTAATTTTAGTGTGTAAATCTGCCACCGCCATTAAACTGTGGCAGCAAAGAAACAGAGAAAATAATAGCTTGAAAGTAGAGAACCGTGTGGAATGGAGGGAGTGAACGAGAGGAACAAGTGAAAAGAGAGGTAAAAAAGCAAGGAGTGGATTATATGTTGGATTTGAAATGTAGTTTATAAGGCCATGCATATGACACTTGTCAGTACAATATCTTTGTATCTAATTATCTCATCTCTAAAGTCTTCTAATGTTTGGACCTATGTGACAAACATGATAGAATGCTCTAATACTTTGCTTCTTGCTAGTTGAGTGATGCCTGAATTGGACAATATTGAAAAAATTCCAGTTATAAATTTATTTATTATAGTGTTTAATATTTGATTTAGATATCGGTCACATACCACATACAAAGTGAAAATTATTTGGATTTTAATTTTGCTTAAAAGATTTTGTTTTAGGAATTTGAACGAGTATTTACTGTTTTCAAAGACCTTGCTAAAAATTAATGCAACTTCTTGTGTCCAACCTATCTTACTAAACATCTGAACCAACAAATTAGTATCACTCCAACACGGATTCAAGAACAACTTCACTACTAATGTAAAATCGAATCAAAGTGTCAATTTTTGTACATTCAAACTCCAACCCCAATTTTTATCATGAGTCCATGAACTACTCTTCCTTCTCACAAGTCCCTCAATGTACGGCCTCCAACTTAAACTGATCAGGACCTCCCTTATCAAGTGAGAAGAGTATCGATCATGCTACAATTAACACTTTAGTTGACATTTTTGTTCAAACCGTGTTATGTGACAGACAATCTGCCCATTTATTTGAATAACAATTATTCAAATCAATAGTTAGATTCTTTACACATCACACAATGTTAACAATAATGTACAATTTGAATGTACTAATAGCATTATTCGAAGAGTATATTTACATTGTCCGAGTGTATCTTAAAAAAAAGAGTCAGTTGATGTAAAGGTTGTACGCAAACATTTAACATGGAAAAAGTATAAATGTGTTAATTTTGTCTCAAAGATAACGAAGATTTGGACGAGGAGAAAGTGTTAAATTACATCAATTGATCGCTTCAACATAAAAGCATTCTTCTTTTTAACAATGTTAACATTTTAAGATGGATTTATGTTAGCCTTTTAAGATGGATTTCCAATTTCAGATGTTAATATATAATTCATCGAATATACATTTTCACATTGTACATGTCTACAGAATGTTGTTTCTAGTTTTTCGTCGCATATTGCTACTAGAAGTAACCTTAACAAGATTTAAGAATAACTATTTAGTGAAAAAAGAAACTAATCGAAAATTAAAAGGCTTACACAAGACAATTTAACAATTTCACCATTAGATCATCCAACCATTACATCTTAATCCTAAAATCCATAACGAACTAAGCATAATAATAATGTCTAGTTCGAGCAGTACCAAGTCAACTAATGGCACTCATAGCAATAGCATGAAAACATAATGTAATTTTGGGATTCAATGGGGAAGCTAACAGAACAGAGATAATAATTTCATTTTCCGAAGAAGAAATTAGTACAACATGAAGAATCTAGTCACGATCTGCTTCTATTTCTTCATCCTCCGGAACTCCACGAAGATAGAGAACATTGTTACATCTGCAGAAGAAATAATCAAGTAATAAATTTAAGAATTATTTTATTGGTAAGAGTTGGGAATAAATTACTTATTTTGACAGTAAGGTAAAATTTAATTTTCCATATAAGTATTAAAAGAAAAAAAAAGTTAAGAATAAGTTATCCAAATATGCTTTGAAAGAAAAAGTTACCTACAGGCTACAAGTTACTTTTAACTTAGCATAGCCAACATGCCCGAGAATGTTTGGAAATAAAAAGTAGTACATTTAACCCTTTTTTTTAAAGATTAATCCAAACATACTCTTATAGTCAATAACCCTGTTTTATTTGAAATGTTGTATTTAATAATACCGAAATAAATATATTATATATAGAAGAAATTTAAAGAGTGTAGAATTCTGAAGGCATAGTTTAATTATATATATGCCTCCATTTGGGAAGATTTTATGAACAGTTTAATTTATAAATAGATATAAATGAGTGGTGGATAAATAGATAGCACTTGTGTATCCATTGGAATGTGTAGTTAAAAATGAAGTTTGATCATTTATAAATTATTTATAAATTTTGCTAAACGGAGTCTAAAATGCCACTTCTGTGGCTGAGGGACCTAATATATATAGAATACCATATCTTCAAATTATATATATATTGATTTACCCTGTTTCTAATTGGATGGAAACTGAATGGAACTAGCAAGAAAGAAAATGCATAGTCGTGCAATCCATTATTAGAAAAATGACATAAATCCAATCCATGTCTATGCTTAAGGACCTACTTTATAGACGGCACAAAGTTATAAATGCAATAGATTCAAGTGAGTGGTGGGCAAGGTTTACTTCTACTTCCTTTCCCTTCTATTTTCTCTTCCTACTGAACACCAGAAACAAACTCTCCTCCCACTTAACACTAATCTACCCCAACGAATACTTGATTGTATCACATACGCACAGTTGCTCGGTGTTCAAGGAGATAAGAAGCAAGGACACATAATTTATGGATGGCTTGAACCAACAGTACGAAAGTAAACGAAAGAACATCTCAATGAGTGCTTAATAGATCTGAAAGCAACGGATGCCAAATCATAATTGTTTTCTTCTTTCACTTTCTTTGAAAAAGATGCAACCATGGTCTAAGGTTCCATTCCAGCAATCTTCTTTGAATGCTTTAACCACATACAAGTATGTTAAATATGTAAAAGCACACATCAAAATATGACAATTCTGATACGGGATTATAAAACTCGTAATATTCAAGGAATGATGTTGTAATAGAAAAAATGAATGGTATTATCTGACTACGAGTACCTGATTAAGATTTCTCCAAGACTTCCACTGAATTGTCCATCAATGTATTCTTCAGCGTTTGCCAGCTGCCAAAAATATTTCACATCAATCAAAAAATAGGCCTCAAATATGTACTGAACAAGGAGGACGAAATCTTCCTTGATGTCCTCTCGCTCCACTCATTTTTTATTTATATACATGTTAAATATCTTTTCATTTTCATTTATTTGTTATGTTAAATATATTATACCTACTGTGCAGTTTTACATGATTAGTGAGTAGGTCAGTGAATGCTGCAATAGTCAACCAAGCTTTATAAGATCACAATTTTTAAGATTGGAACATAATTGTTAGAACTGATTATAGAAACATGAGTTTAGTGCATAGATTGACCTTGAAACAACGATTATTAACTACTAATGAGTAAACAGATATTCAGCATGTTTTGGTGTGCTTAAAGCCCAATGGCGGTATTTTGGCAGCACCAAGATTGTACAACTTTCATATGTTACAGCATGAAAATGACAAAAATGATTGATTATATTATACAAGTTTATAGGCCAAAATGGGCTGAACATGGTAGCTCAATAGCTGCAAATCAGCCCCCTAATGTGAAGAATATTTTGCCCCCTATATGTATATACATACTTGAGGTCAGAAACATGTTATGATTTGAATAAGAGTGGAGATTACATTATCAATTTGAGGTCCATTAGGTTACAATGAGATAACACTGTTGCCAAGTAAAAACAAAGATAAATTTAAGCTTATACATAAGAATATTTTGCCCTTTACGCTTAGACATCATGAAACTTCAAAGCCAACACCCATGCACAAGACCAAATAGGTTACCCAATAAACATAAATCTAAATGCATATGACTATGACTATGAATAGAAATAGAAATACCTGCAAGTTCATGTATGAATCCACAGAGACAAGAAAACCTGAAAGGAAATTTCAAATGAAAAAAAATTGATCTCATTATTAACTAGACAAATGGGATAGAATTATGCATATCACTAGTCACACGCACTATATAAAAAATTAGAAATTAATTATGGAACACTACCTTTGTATTCCATTCCCCACTTGAGTTTTACCATGACGGGCTTCCCAGTCAGATTGTTCAAGAAAGGTTTGGGATTGACAGGAACAGTCTAACAGCATAACGAATATNTTCCCCACTTGAGTTTTACCATGACGGGCTTCCCAGTCAGATTGTTCAAGAAAGGTTTGGGATTGACAGGAACAGTCTAACAGCATAACGAATATAGAAGTTTCAGAACACCACCAACTAGTTTTATAGGGAACTAAGAAAATTACTTCAGAATGCACTAATCAAAAGACATGCAATAATTTAAAAAAAAAATGTTCTGTTTTACAAACAGAAAAATTCAGCTGTGATAACATACCATGAGTCCCAGGCAAAAATAACTAGTAGATGAAAAAAACAATTACAAATGAAATGATAGAACTGTCAGGAGCTCAATATTCCTGTGAAGTTTGTAATCTGAAAGCAACAACATACAAAAGTAGTCCTAAATTTTAGGTGGTTACAATACAAAAGTTTCAAATGTTCTCTGATACAGCCTTCTTATGTAGCAGAGCTAAAATGTTTATAGAAGACAAGGAAGCACAAATTATTTGATCTCCCTAAGTACTCGAAGAACAGGATTCAAGTACTAGAAGTCCACATTCCCCAACCCTTTTGAACGACATAGTGGAGTTTCAAGAAATTCTACAAAGCTGGCCCCAGCTCCTGTTGGCAAAACACTAGAAACCAGAAATGCCAAGCTGTTACGTGCTTACACATATATATTTAAATACTCCATGCTTAAGTAAACACATGCTCTGTACAATCTGCTCCCTTTTCTCCCCACCCCTCAAAACCAATAATGAAAGCCTAACTTGTGTGAAGTCATTTTGCCTCCGTAAGGCAAAAGTAAGTGCAAGGTTCAATGAACTTCGACTCTTCAGCAACCAATAATGTAACTAATAAAAAATATTTAAGCACAAAGTTGTTCTTACAGTAAACCATAAACCATCTAAAAAATCCATGATAAAATATTTCTAACAAATTAAATGAATTATTTGCAACTGGAAAAGTTGAGGTAGTGTAAAAGAAAGCCCAGAAAAGGCAAGAGTAAGGAATACACGCCTTACCCACCATAAGGCTCATGCCTTGAGGTGTGCCTCAGTAATTCAACATGTAAGCCTTGACAAGGGGGCTGTAAGGCTCCTAGTGAATACCGCATACAAGAAGCAACTAAGGCTCAAATATCACAACTTTCGAAAGCGCTGAACCAGACAAAAAGGGCACAAAGGGGATAATAAAAGGTTCAAGTACTATCCTCTTCCCGCATATCCCACCATCCTAATTTCAGCTCGCAGTAACACGTCCATCAATTCCAATATCACTCGCATTGAACCCTGGAGCTACCTATTCAGCTGGAACTTTCGAGACTCTAAATTAACTGTTGTGGACCTAATTCTCAAATCAATAACTCCAAAGGCAAGTTGCAAAAACCCCAACTAAAAGTTCTTGATTACATGAACTCACATGACATACCCTTTAATAGCAAATCAGCACAACAATCCAATCCCAGAATTCGAAAAAACCTTTTCTTTTAACACGAACTACATCAAAGCCTATATTGCCTTGGGTCGAAGTTATAGTTTGTACCAAAAAAATGCTAACACCAGTTCATTTTCGGAATTGCAAAACGATCAAATAATTCTAAACTGCAGAGAAAAGAAAAGAAAAGAGAAGCAGCAAATTGTCTAGCATTACTAAAATAGGCAGAATCCCCGCGAAGTCTCGAGAGACCAAACTACAAAAAAGTAAAAAGAAAATCTTGTACGAATAAAAAACAAAATTAGACACCCTTTCTTTAACTCGCTATTTAAGCATCATTAAACTACAAATCAAACATGAAGCCCATACTCATGACAATAATCTAAGTTTAGTAAATGCGGAGGAGCACTGACGAGTACTTACAGCCATTGGAGTGTTTCTGATGGAGGGAAGACGAGAGGTGAGATTTCTCTTCTGCAAGTTTTATAGTTTCGAGTAGATGTAGGGTTTGGGAGGGAGCAAATTGGGGTTTTGTTATCGGTTTATTTTATAGGTTATCCTCTGTTTGGTTGAGCTAAACAATTGATAAATATTTAAGCTGTTGTTTGATAGAAATTGATAAAATGTGTAGTTAAAAAGTAATGATCGATAAGTTAAAATCAATAATTAATTTTAAAAACACATTTTATTAAATTTTCAAGCACATATTTAATTAATATTAATTAAAATTTACTAAAATTTTATTTTTAGCAAAATTAAATGAGGATATATTTGCGTATCCTACGCACACTTAAAAATGTCGAGCAAATTAGAGCGAATTCTCCAATCGAAAATGGCGCCTCATTTTCTTGAAAGTGTGGTTTTAATTCTTAACTTATTTATTAACGTTGTAAGATTGGATCACCACATGATGAAAATCAACCGTGTGAAAATTAAAATTGCATGTGAATTTCTTGTTAAAAATTAGGAAAATATGAAGCGATTTGAAAATTTTACCTTCAACTTAAACCTAGGTGAAAATCACCTAACATTTGAGCATCCACATCGATTTTTGTCACGTCGGAATCTAAACTCATAAGTTAAATAAGTTGGGGGTAATCAAAATTTCATTTAATTATTGTCAACACGCGGTACAAGAGGTTTTAGAATAACGGGGTCATCTCAAGCTTCAACATGAATATCAACTGGGGATAGTAACGTGTATAGTTGAAAATAGCAATGCGACCATAGCGCAAGTCTTGTTTGTGCAGAATATACATTTAACCACTAAAGTCAATTAGCTTCATATCATTGATTTAAGTCCAACAACCTAATTGCAACTAGGTTAAAATTCAACTGCCCGATTTCAACTACGATGAAAGTTTAGTGATCTCCAGTGTTATTAATTTGCTGAACAAGATGGACGCGTTAACATTCCGTTAGTTTTAACAGTAACAGACGGGGAATTCTGATTAGCAAGTTAAAAGAATCCAAACCGAGTGGCTTCATTGCTTTTAACTTAAAATTTAGTAGTTTGATTGCTCCAAGTTGAAGTTTAGTGACCCAATTACAACTAAAGTAAAAGTTCAGTGACCTCCAGTGTAATTAACTGAAAACTTATAAATTTGCTAACTTGCACGGGAATAAATACCAGAAGGAAAAAGTAACACAAAAGTAAGGCACGAGAAGCAGTAGAATAATGTGTATAGTTTATTTTTTAATTTCAAAATTTATTTTTACAGAATGTCTAACATTAATTTAAATTCTAATTACTTTTCTTTGGTGGTATAAAGGTTAAAATCCTTAGTTGAAGCTCGAAATAAGTTACTTTTTAATTAAAATCTGTAACAAGACACATTAATGACCAGACATCGGTAGAATATTGGGCTTTTAAACCAATGGTCGCAGGTTCTGGTCGTGCTAATGACAGAACAGGCACGGTTGCTGCATTTATATATTACAACCAAAACAAACTCTACTAGAAGCCTAAAACTACTAATCTAACCACAGCAGAAACGCAGAGCACGAAAGTTTTGAAAAGAAAAACACCTTATTTAGTCCAAAACTTCACAAAAGCCAATAGGAATGCTATAAGTAGAGCCCAAAGAGAATTAGTTTCAGGTGCAGAGGTTTTCTTTGACGTTCCTTCTGATGTTTCCCTGCAAAAAAACATGCAGAACGGAAACTTATTAGAGATGTCCAAAACACTCCACAAAGCACGAAAATCTGGGGAAAATGAGTTCGTGAAAGGTAAAACATTTTGATACTGACTGTGAAACATGAAGAGGTGCTTCATTATAGGTACTTACTGGCTAATTGTGTTATTTTCTTTCGGATAGTTGTCATTATAGGAGATGTTAAGTTTTTCCATGACTGCAGTGGACTCCGTAGAAATCAACTGTTCAGGAGAGTCACCGGCCTGCAAAAGCACAAGAGACTGGATGTAGATACAAATACAACCCCAGAGCTTCAGTTCCAGTACCACAATGCTAGTTCTTTTTATTATTCCAGTATTCCCGTTCAACAAGTCTATCAGTCCTATATATGATTTTCAACCACGTTTATACATGTGATTCAAGAAATCTGTTTTGCCCATCAAACACTCCAGAAAAATTGAATCAAAAGACTTAAATGTGCAACTCAGAGATATGTACTAAATTATACTAGGTATGTTTCTAAAGAACGGAGACAAGGAAACAGGCAGATGACATAAAGAACATATAAAGACACACAAGACATGGATATGATACAACACGAATATGCTGACATGTAATTTTCCAAGAATGTAAGAAACAGAGACCTCTATTAAAGTTAGACAATAATATTATTTTATCATGCATTTTATTTTTTCAATAAAATTAATACCCTTTTTAGCTTTGATTTTGAATTTTGGAGATGAAATCTTTTGAATATGAGTGACTATTTGTTGTACTTTTTATCACTAGTGAGACGCTATAAATATTATTGCATTAAAAATTGCAGAGTAGATAAAATAAAATAAAATAATCCCATTGTGTTGATTCTTTTACACAAAAGTTTAATAATGAAAACTTTATATTCCAAAATTTATCAATCGGGCTTGTCAGGTCCTAGATGTGCTATGAATGTACTCAGCGTGTCACAAATAAAAAACACAGATGTATAGCATGCTACATGGCGTGTCAAGAATGTAAAAACAACGTTTATAGAATAGGACACACCAAACAACGTTTATAGAATAGGACACACCATGTGGCATGTTGGACACATGTTCCTGAGTGTTCGAGGAGTATCAGTGTCCCATACTGTTGGACACAAACATGGACATGCCACTCTAGGAGAAGAGTCCGTGCTTCTTAGAGAAGACGACATACCAATTTCTTACTCCCGATTAGAGAAGACAAGAATTGCCTTCTACTACTTACCGTGGTTCCATCAGGCAAGGAGTGCTTGACTTCATCGTCTCTAATGCGGTGAATATCAAGTGCAGTAGCTTCATCTGTTCCACAGCAATTTGAACTTTCCAAAGACAGGCCTTTGTGTTTCAGTGGTGTTTCATCCCTGAACTCACTGTTCCCTTTCATTGTTGAACCGGGAAACTTTTCATCCACCTTTTCATTTATCAAACCAGAAAAGCTTTCAAAAGATGTTCTGTCATGTTGAGTTGCTCCATATCCCAAAGCTCCAGTGACATTACTTGATTTACTAGATCCTCCATCTGCATCATGAGTTGTAGAAAGAGGCCTCATTGGGAATTTCTCCATAACCACATCAGCATTAACAGGAGATATTGCAGCTTCTGATTCTTTCAGTTCTTCGGCCCCAGCTTTCTCTCTACCCGGACTCTCCCTCACTACTGACTCCATACCTGCTAGCTCTTCATATTCTTTGGTTTTTCTTTCAAGTATTCTATCCACATACAAAATTTGCTCATCACTAAGTCTCTTAGTCCCTGGTTCAGAAACTTCCCCACTAAATCGTGAAAAATTTTGCCGATCACATTCTTGATGATTTCCAGGCCCAACACTAGTGTTAACAATTTGTTCATTCTCAAACTCCCGACTCTTAGGTTGAGAAAACTGCTTACTATCTTTTGAGACATCTTCCGCGCTGGTATCTTGACGAATGGGTGCACCATGTTTTGTACTCCGTTCATCTGATCCTTTGTTTTCCTGAACTGCCTGACTATGCCCATTCACATCATTATCCAATGCAAAGGACTCAGATCCACGGAATGTCCCATTAGAAATAGAAATGTGCTTTTCAGTTGTAACCCGATGATCATCAGGTGTGATATCAATTACAGCATGAGCTTTATCTGGTGAGAAATCAATCTGGGGTTGAATAGAAATCGATCCCAGCGGGTAATGTTTCAGAAACTCCGAGTTGTTATGCTCCTTCAGAAGTGACTTAGCTGGACCAAGCACTCTGTTCTCTTGAATAATCTCTCGAACAATTTCTCGCACCGTATAAAAAGAACCACCAACTTCTTTGTGAGTGAGATTAAGTGACGGAAAATTCCCATTATTCGATTTCTGATATCTGCAGGCATTCAAGGAATACAATAATTTTAGTGGCAATGTACACTAAAATCAAAACAAGGAAGCGAAGAAAACACAAGGATATAGAATGATCAAATACAAACTACATAAAGAGTGGCAACATAGCAATCAGTTTTGGAGGTGCAAACAAAAGTCCCACATCTGCTAGACATGTGGATGGACTTGGGTTTATAAGGCAGTTGGGCTGCTCCACTCTATAAGTTATTTTTGGGATGGAACCCCATGTCCCACAAGTGGTAAAGATCCATGCCATAGGGAAGATATAAATTAAGTTTATGTACCCTAAATCAACACTCCAACCGTCCAACTACCATGCCCTCATGCTAATTGTTATTCTCGTATGCAATAAAACATTAATCTTCTCAAATTCCCATCTTAAAGAGTTAGCAGTTCAATCAGATTTGCTACATTCACATTGTGTCAAGATATGCTTGCTGGCTTAGGATAACTACAATACAAGTAAACTGTGCACCTATATTTGACTAACTGTCTAATGGTTCATTCACTGTTTTACTCGGGTATTTTAAAACTGCTCAACTCATGCAATCACATAATTGTTATACACAAGAAGGATTATATAATAACAGAAGCTTGCTATTTGCTAAAAATGGTTGAAGCATCCTGAGAGTCTAACAGAAAATAGAGGGATAACAAATTAATTGAGGAGCCTGTAAGACTAGAGAAAAGGAATTGACCTTTAAAATGTTAGTTGTTTTGAAAGCATATATTACCTCTAACTTAGATATTTCCAACTTTGATCAATAAATAAATTGTTTACTTTAAAACTCACTATTAAGGTCACAAATACACTATCATCAGGGGTAGAGAAATTACTTATTTATGAAAGATTCAACCATTTCCTTCCTTTCTTCTTTTGAACGCCTGATCCTCGACTTCCTCCCTCTCGAATCATCGTTCGCAGCAAGGGCAAATGTTTGCACAACCCAGCCACCCTTAGTCACATGCATGGTCTAACCACACCAAGATTGCAAACCTGCAAATATGAACTCAAAACTGTGACATGTTCCTTTTACTTATAAATTTCTCGAGTGGGTGTCTGCCTATGCGTGTTGTGTGTGTGTGGACAAGAATAATCGGGTGCAACACACACACAAATGTGTATATGATCGAGAGTGTCACTGCAAAATCTTAGCATTCTTCACTAGATTTGAATCATTGATTTCAGAAAATAAACAAATTTAGACAAATTGCAGCACAAGCAAAAGAATCAACTGTATCAGATGACAGACACATAGCAAATAAAGTGCATTAGCATTTTAATTAGAAATTAGAAGAAACAAGAAATAGTGAGGCAGCTAAAGTACCAATATGGAATAACGAACGAACCAAAAGAAGAAAAAAATTAAATAATATACATTCACTGGCGGGACGAAGAATTTCATGTACAACGCGACTTCCAAACCCTGAAGAAATAAATAAACAATCAGATCAGGGACACTAAAAGCAATAATATTTTGCTCATACAAAAAAAATCAAGGAAATCATAAAGTAGGTAAAACACATAAATTTATTAAGGCAAAAATAAATTAAGAGTCACTTGAAGAAAAACTTGCACGATTGAATAACAGATGAAATCGATATTCAAAAAAAGCAGCTTAAAACGGAACGCAACTTTACTGCATTACATACATATAGAGGGAAAGAAAAACCCTACTGTCCAATTAGTGAGCAACAGGAATCCATTAAATGTTGTAATCTGATTGGAGCAAACTGCTAAAAGTAAAGAGGAATCACATTTTACTTATTGAATTGAATTACGGTACAGATCAACAAAACCTAACTCTGATTTACGCGAGAATTATGCAATCTTTGGTTGATCTATGTAATATTCATGGATGAAGATTTATGTCTGACTTTGTGTCACCAATATTGGATTTAATCGATGATCCGAGTACATATTTTATACGACTTTGAATCTTTTTGGATTTGGATTAATTCTGTTAGATTCATGAACTTTTTTTTTCTACCATTAAATTCTAAATTCAAATATAGGAGTGTACATGTAACACAATCCTTCAAATATATATATCCATTTTGGATATTTAGCCCATTTTTTAAAATTGATTTTGTGAAAAAGTTATTTTTTTTTTATGAGAACGTCTATTAAAAAGTATGATTTTTTTTTTCTAATTTATGTGCAAAATTATTTTTTGAAAGGACTAAAGGATTATCATTTAAGTCCATGTTTGGTGTAAATTAAAGTCAAATTTTTAGTAAATTTTGATAAAATTGATGATATATACGTTTGAAAAGTTGTGAATTTTATATACAATTATAATTAATTATTGATTTTAACTTAAAAATTTTAATAGATTTTAATCAACATCAAACAAGGGCTAAAATTATGTTCCATTGACAATGATTACGCTGAACTAAATCGTGAATTCATTTAATAAAAGTAAAAAAGAATGCATCATGATATGATATGAAAGAAATACAGTATACTAAATTTCTAAAACTCCAAACTAGTCATCAAATATCCAGGGAGATTGGCAAATTTAATTTAAGATGGAGCAATATTTGATTTCTTTTTGCGTCTTGATAGCAAAATACACAGTAACATGGTCATTATTACTATAACATACAACTCCTTAAAATGCCTTAATATAGCATATTTAAAGATGTTCTTAGACTGATTCAGACATTGACGTGAGGATCACAATTAAAGTACACAAATTTGCACTCAATTGGATAAGTACACAAATATAGAATGTGTATCTTGGAGAAAACTTATAAGACGATCCAACAAACATGAATAATTTTACATACTCTTTAGTTGTTTTTTATGTGGCATAGATTTGGAAAGTTGACCAAATGTTTCATCAACTCAATTAGGGGTTGGAAACAGGTCAGGATGTATGTGTACCATTCGAATTCTTGAAAATTCCCTACGAACTACCCATTTCAATTGTTGTGCTTCCTGAAATCGCAAACTTGATATGTGAGAAGTTTATTATATACGATGATTCTGGACCCCCATTTCTCCAAAAAAATAAGCCCCCGTTGTTTCTTTTGGTATTTTCTTCTTCTCCTCCTCGAGTCAAATAGATAAAACACATGTATAAAGATAGATTGACCTCCACCTCCTGATCCGGCCTCTTGTCTTCTTCTTTTGGCTGATCCGCACTTTCTCATCACACCACCTTTCCCTCAATTATTTTGGCTATGGTTACCCAGTAGAATTTTTCAGTTTATTGGATATTTCAATAGAGTTCACTATAAGGGCCCCATGAGCGAAGATCCATGTTGACCAAGCCAGGCCATCAGAATAAGAAAGGCCTTTTGAACAACATCAACATGAAACTTGTAAAATATGCTGCCTTTCTTACAGCAATGGACCAAAATTCGGGGCCTCTGAACATAAAAGAATATGTCTCCCTTCTTACTGGCTATGCCCTCATTTATTATAAAAATGTCTTCAAGAAGTCCAAGTTCCACCTGATTATTGGGGCTTTTATTTTTTGGTTGAGGTAGACTTTTGGAACCCTCCAAACAGAAGGGTGGTGGATGAAGGGAAAACCTGGCTGTAGCAATACACTTAGCAGAGGCCACTTTCAACACAGAGCGTGGCTAATAATATCCGAGCACTATATCAGAGCGTGGCTAATGCTTCTTTGCATTCCATTCAACCATATTCTTTCAGGTACTAAGTGGCGAGACGTATTGATATAAAAGTTGACAGGATCCAGAACATTTAAACTGGATTTAGTGAACAAAGAGCTCTTTTCTTTGTTTTCTATTTCCCCAGTCCACTTCTTCGAATGATCATTTTTTCACAAGGAATGAATAACCATACTCACAAAAACCAATCTGGTCTAATAACACTACAAACAATGGCCGCAATACTGTTATAGCCAGCACTGATTCTTTCATGATGTAAATTCCCTCAGTCAATAGAGCAAGGCCATTAATGGACAAATATTTCATGCATATCAATTAACTGAGAACCCTTTCGTCCATAATGTCATATTGCCGCATTGTATGTGTTGGCTTCAAACTGAGTTAGAAACATGCAAAAAGACAGTCTCCAACTCATTGAACTTGGTAGAATCGCACTGCGACAACACTTCAAAAATGCGGAATCAAGTCCAGACTTATAACTCTACAAAACTGCAACCAGGTATCTTTCGAACTCCCCTCTTACTCATTTTGTCCCTTAAATGTGATACCTCCAACCATCGATTTGCTTCTGCATATATGTTGGACAAAAGGACATAACTACCAGCACTGTGAGGCTCAAGCTCAAAAAGTCGATGTGCTACTTCCTCAGCTAAGTCAGTGTCACAATGTAGCTGACAAGCCCCAAGAAGAGCACCCCAAGCACCAGCATGAGGCTCCACGGGCATCGACTTTATGAGCTCGTAAGCGGCCTTCAGCTTTCCTGACTTACCTAGAAGGTCAACCATACATGCATAATGATCGGGAGATGGACTCAGAGAGTATTCGTTAATCATTATGTCAAAATAACGAGATCCGTCATCAACAAGGCCTGCACGTGTACATGCTGCTAAGATTACAGTGAATGCCACACCATCAGGCCTTATCCCTTCATCTATCATCCTATCAAACAGTGCAACCGCTTGAACACCATTCCCATGAATAGAAAACCCCTGTATCATGGAACAAAACGAAATCAAATCACGTTTAGGCATTTTCTCAAACAAAAAATTCGCTCTCTCCATATTCCCACACTTTGCATTCATATCCACAAGAGCCGCAGCAACATGAGCGCGTCCAAGATCGAACGAGTTGTTACTTATGTAAGAATCAACCCATTTTGCAAGCTTTAGACACCCCAATTGGGAACAAGCAGACATCAAGCTCACCATTATAAATTCATCCGGCCTAACATTGATAGCCCACAGTTCGCCAAAAACTTTCACGGCCTCATTGGACTTCCCATTCTGTACATACCCTGATATCAATGCAGACCACGAGAACAAATCCTTCTCCGATAACTCATCAAACAACAACCTTGCAGCAGCCATGTCACCAGCCTTGGCATACCCATCAATCATTGTTGTAAAAGAGACCTTATTTCTCTCAGGCATCTTATCAAACAAAATCCTAGCACTCTTTAATTCACCCAACCTCACCAACCCCTTAATCATGGCATTCCACGTAACCAAGTTCTTCACAGGCATTTCATCAAATAGATATTTCGCCTTGAACAAATCTCCAGAATTTAAATATCCAACCATCATAGCCGTCCAACAGACCTCATTTGTCACGCTCATTCCATCAAACACCTTTCGTGCAGAGTTAATCTCCTCACTCTTACCATACAAATCAATCAAACTGGAGCCCACAAACACATCGCCCTCCGTCCCATACCTCACACTCAACCCATGAATAATCCTCCCTTCCCTCAGAGCGTTTGCATTAGAGCAAGCTTTAATCAAAGAGGGAAAAGTATACTTATCAGGACCCACAGTTGACTCCCTTTTCATTCTCTTAAAAACCAAGAAACACTCATTAATCTCAGAATCCTCACATTGGGCTTTAATCAGATTATTCCAAAGATAAATATTGGGGCTAATAACGCGGTTAAAAATGCCGGTGATGTACTTAAGGTTGGTGGGCGGAAATTGATTGCAAAGAGATATGAATTGTGTAATCAAGAAATGGTCTTGCTCTAAGCCTGTGTAGATGATACGGGCATGCACTGTGTTTAGTTCTTTAATGGTTTTGCAGGCTCTTAACAGGGATAGTATTGGTAATTGTAATGGTGATGACCGTCCGAGTGCAGAGAAGAAGCTCATCGGCGACTATAATAGAGAGCATTTGGAGCTGTTTCCGTCCTAGATTGTTGGGTGAGAAATTATGACAAAACAAGAGTTAAAGGACCAGTTCCAATAGCCTATTTATAGTGTGGGAAAAAAATCGTGTATACCCATTAGAGATAAACAATTTCATGAAATAATATATTATATACAGGGGTAATTGCAGCAAAAATACCAAACCTTTGAAATATTATTAGACTTTCCTCAAATCTTTGATTTATT
>CAIGRT010217689.1:0-17346 GCA_903798405.1 Fraxinus platypoda
ACAGATAATGTTTCGGAAAAAAAAATTTGGGTGCAGCCCTCGTGGGCCCCCACCCCCTTCAACTCTGGGACCCCCCCTACTTCAACAGGCTGGTTCCGCCCCTGAGAATGGGTATGATTGACTAGATACACAAGCTTAAGAATTCACCCTTTTTGTGATACAAATTTCATGGAAAATGAACAACAAATAATAGGAAGACTCCATGTGAAAAAAAAAAACCAAGACTTTGAAGTTTGAACAAAGAACATGCTTTTAAATGGGGAAAATCAAAATATTAAAATTGGACAAAACAAAACAAAAGTTAACTTATAAGTTAAACTTGTTTGTTTCAGACATCGACTTTCACCTGATGATGAATTATGTGCCAATAATTTAGACTTGCGAGCGGAAAAGATTGCAAGAAAAATGAATTGCATTGAAGAGAGAAGAAGTGGGAGCAAAGAAAAGGATTTTCAACCTACTTTAGCCATAAAGGGAAAACAAACACAAATTAGGCACATATATTTATCCTTCCAAATCCACCTTTTTGTTCTCACAAATTGAACCGCAGAAAAAAGGTAAATAGTAGGGGATTGATGTATGGATTTTTTGAAAAGGAATATATTGCTCGTATCATTTTTCGTATAAACATTATTCCATTGTGTATAACTTTGTACGAGACCTATGAGTGTGTTTTGAGTTGGACACTCGAGTCCAAAGGCAATTTTTATTTTTCTTGTTTAATATGTCGCATGGCATCAAGCTTAACTTAATTTATCCGTTTAAATGAGACATTTAGTCGTTTTGTGAAAAGTGTATGGCTAGAAACATGTAGAGCTTAAATTTGTGACAGGAATGAAGAACAGCATCACTTTGTGAAAAATCAAAACTATGACTCTTGAATAATCTTGAAAATCAAATGAAAGGTGTGATTATTCAACTCAGCTTGGATGTGAATAATAAATAAGTAGCTGGCATTAATTGGCTAGGCAAAAAGTTAAGGGTGCATTTGTTTTCTTGTTTTTTAAACTATTTTAAATTTTGCAAAATACTGAAAATGAGTTTGGTTTGATATTTCTGAAATTGTATTTTAAATTTAAAAATAAAACTTAAAACGCATTTTTTATGTTTTTAGTGCTTTCATTGTGCTTTCAGTGATATTTCTGAATACACTCAAAACATTGAAAATAAGTATTTAAATAAAAATTTAAAAATATAAATATAAATTTCTAACAAATAAAATTTAAAAATTTTGAGAAAAAAAGTCTAAAATTCCAAAAATAAAATAAAATTATGAAAAATCTAAAATATAATTAGTTCAAACTCTTAATGATTATTTACGTAGAAAATCTAAAAATATTCTCAGTCAACGTCATTAATTTTTAATTTTATTTCCTAAATTTTGAACTCAAATTATTATTTATTTTTATTTTGCTTTTGTAGCGAGAAAAAAAATATTGTAAGATTCAATTTATATATTAGTTGATAATATTGTACCATAAAATTGTTTTATTTTTACTCACTAATCAGATTTTATGGAACAAATTTTCATAGAAATTTTTTCAAATTTTCAAACCAAATGTGTTTTCTAATTTTCTATTTTGAGAAATAATTTCTCAAAGCGATAAACCAAACGCATTTTTTAAAATTTTAAAACAGACTCTCAAAATGGAAAAATAATAATCAACTCAAAATCGAAAATTGAAATACAAACCAAATGGACCCTAAATGTTTGAGGATGTACGACCGAGTTAACAAAAATGAACAAAATTAAGCCTTGAAAAAACGATATATTGTTTAGAGAATTACTCAAGTCATGAGAGGCTTGATATTCGTCGTTATGATTTTCATCTACGAGGCAAGCTTGAGTTTTGATTTTTTTTCCTCTAGAAGGAGAAGTTACGTTTCATATAGAAATATAAACGAAAGTTAGCATACGCATATCAAATGCGTGGTGAGTGAAAGTGAAATATATTTTATATTTTTACTTATTATATATTGGCTTGCTTAAATTAGAATGATTTTTAAATGTCAAAATATGTGCAAAAAAATGTTTAAAGTTGGTTTCAGTCCAAACTGGTAAACCAATCAGTCACGACTAATTTCAGGTAAGTGAGTTGGATTAATTGGATGTTATAGGTAAACAGATTTTTTGGCTACGAATTTTAGGGTTACCATGTCCTAAACGATATGCAATATGTACATTCCATATAACAGTATATACAAAAATATATATTTACCATTTTAGACTTGTTTGATTGGTCAAATAATAAAAAGGAGGAAAATTGCTTTAACAAATCAAAACTTTCCTTAATTTAATTGTTGATCGTATCAAACATATTCTACATTATATATTAACATCTTGGATGGATTGATTTGTCAAATAATTAAAAGAAGAAAAAATTATTTTAAAAATCAAAACTTTCCTTACCGCATCAAACATATTCTACATGATTCTTACCGTGCAAAACTTCTATATTTTAAGTAAGAGACGTTCGTGTTTTAGAGGAGTCTCTACATAGGTAAAGAGGATCATTAAGAGATGAACAATGCTTTGAGAAAGATCTGCCTAAGTCCAGCGAACCTATAACAACAAGTTTTGAAGTTTTCTGACTATTTTCAGTGAGTTCTGATCGATCTCAAAACAAAAATCGCGTTCTTCAATTGTAATTGAAGAGAACACACCTGAGCTTGAATGGTATAATCATATTCAAAGATCAGTCCACTTAGCTTGAATTAAGATTAGTGAAACTTAATCTAGGTAGAGGTTGCAACCGAATACAATAGTGAAGTGGTGATAAAAGTAAACATCGAAAGGTTTGATTCAATTTCTCCAACAAGTCAACAAGAATAAGAAAACGAGGGAATTATTCTTTATTTGCTTTTGATTGTTTTAGTTAATTTTGCGATATTACTAAACCGAAACTATTGTATTTTCTATTCTTTGATAATGGATTATTTACCCGTAGCATAGGAGTCATTGATGTTTCCTCTAGGGGTTTACCATGTTATATCTAGTGTTCATCTTTTTATTTAATTTTGCAATAGATTATATCTTGTAGAACACAAAATTGTTAAGTTGTTCCAATCAGAATTATGCGTAAAACCGGTCGTATGAAGTTTTGACTGACTGATGTATTCTGGTTGAAACGAATAATTCAAGCAAACTATGTTTTAGTATTTACAAGAAGTAAAAGACTATCACAAAAGTCTCGTAAAATCAATATTGAAGCTTAAATCAATAGAAAATTAAACAATCATGCTACACGTACATCAATTTTTACATTATTTTTTACGTTTTGTCAAGTGACAACACACCATTGGACAATCTAAATTTTTTAGTGACCATCACTGATTCACCATCAAATTAAAATAGTGACCAGCTGAAGATTATCGGAAAACCTTACACATAAGTACAGTTTGAGGTTGCGTTACAATTTCAACATTTACACTATAGTTTGAGGTTGTGTTACAATTTCAACATCTTCCAAATTAAGCCATCCATATGACAACCATTGTTTCAAAACTCTTTAATTCTCATATTCATTTTCAATCACACATTTATATGATGTTTTTGCAGTAATCTCAAAAAAAAATCATACTTTTTAATTACACATTATCTAAAATATCACTATTCAAAACTCCATTATCTCAAAATAATGATTGTCAAACAAAGGCTTAAGTACTGAAACTTTTCGATGATCTAATCTTACCCCAACACAACCAAGCTAATCAAACTTATACCTTTTGTGATTTTTCGATAATTATTCACACGAAGTTGATTACAAAACTTGACATATATTTCAACACCTACCATGACATCGATTATTTTAGATTAATCGTGTTAGCTTGAAATATTTAGAGTAAAGTATATTCATGTATTTATGATAGAGTTGTATACCTATAAATATCTTTGACTTCTTTTAAAAATCAAATTATTGCAACTTCTTAAATTTGTCAATAACCAAGTTATGTCTTTACTAAATCACGTGGCAAACCGTCCACTTACATATATACAACGCCAACTATAGGTTGTAAACGTGTGAACACTGTGTTAATTAGACATGGAATGATATTTTTATGAGGGTAAGCTACCCTTCCGAATGAGTTAACATTTTTGCAATAGAGATGTGAAATTTTTATTCGATTAAGTACCACTTTATCATAGTCTTGCAAACCAGCATCAAGGTCCCGATCCACAAGTGTTGTCCATCCCTTTTCAACCACGAAGATCACATCTACATCATCTCTACTACGTTCAAAGCTTGTTACAAAAGCTTCCTTTATCTCGAGAGTTCATCACAAAATATCTTGCAATCGTGATCAATTGGGGTCTACGTTTTAGTAAGAAAATAAAACGTTTTTTTTTTTAAAATTTTGAGAGCTGATAATTGATAAGGGTCCGTTTGATTTGTGTTTCAATTTTTAATTTTCAGTTTATTTTCAATTTTCTGTTTTGAATGCCTATTCTAATATTTCTGAAAACGTGTTTGGTTTGTCATTTTAAAAAAATATTTTTTAAAACAAAAAATCAAAAACACGTTTGATTTGAAAATTTAAAAAATTATTCATAACATTTTATTCAATGAAATTCGATTTTTCGGTAAAAATTGAACATTTTTATATTAATATATTATCATATAATATTACATTTTAAAGTTAGTAAATTTTACAATATTTTTTCTCGCTACAAAAGTAAAATAAAAATAAATAATAAATCGAGTTTAAAATATACGAAATAAAAATAAAAATAAAAATTAATGATATTGATCGAGAATATTTTTATCTATGCTCACTTAAATATATTTTTGAAATTATTGTGTAAATAATTATTAAGAACTGAAATATTTTTATTTACTATTTACTATTTTTTATAATTTTTAGAAATTTTTATAGTTATAATTTTTATTTTTCTCTTGATTTTTATTTTTAAATTTATTTGTTAGAATTATATATTTTTATTTTTAAAAAAATTAATTTTTAAAATTTTATTTAAACAAAATTCTATTTAAACACTTGTTTTACATGTTTTGAGTGTTTTCAAAATTTTTACTAAAAACACTCAAAACTTCAAAAATGCATTTTGAGTTTTATATTATAAGTTTATCGTTGTTTTCAAAAATGCATTTTTAGAAAATACCAGATCAATCACATTTTCATTATTTCGCAAAATTGAAAATAGTTAGAAAACATCAAATCAAACTCAGCCTAAGTAATTGTATAATATTTATGTGTTACCCTCGCTTTAATATGTACTATGTAGTCATGGTATTTGTAAAAATACGATGACGGAGAGAGGACGCGTCCTTCTCCTTTTATAACTTTTTTTCAACCACACATCAACAGCCAGCGGCGGAGTTAGGATATTTTTTTTTTTGGATGGACAAAAATTATATAGCAAAAATAATTATAAATAAAATAATTATAATTGTTCCCGACATGTTTTTCATATTTTTAAAACGTCGTATAATTATATCATTATCAATTTCGCGAAATATACTTTTCTCAATAGACAAGATGCCACTTTGTTCTATTATTAAATCCTTTTAAAAAACTGCTAACTAAAATCTTTCAAGAAGTATTTGGAGATTGAATACAGACTAGAGATGAAAATTGAATTCCAAATTCTCTTAATCATCGCTTTCTGAACCCTAAACTTTCTCCGAACAAATAGTTAGATAAATGAATCAAATGCAGGAAGATTAAAAATGCACCGAGGAAGGTTTAGAACGTAAAATTATTTTAATGTTTAGTTCTGTATTTTTGAATTGACGGAAGACGTATAACTTTAGCCCGCGAAAGCAACTTTCAACTTTTCAAGGTTGATAGAAGTGTATTCGTCGCTCCGCAAATCGTTGGCAATTCAGGCTAAAATTGAGTTATCTTAATAAACATATTCACAATTTTTTTTTTCTATGGTCCCTATATTTATTCAATAAAAATAACACAGAAAATAAGCATCTAACATTTTATTACGAGAACTGAAGTACGTAAACGCGAACCACAAATAACAGTGGAAACAATAAGATGTTAGGAAATACATGATAGAATAGAAAGAAGAATCTTTTGACCTTTATTTAATTTAAAAATATATATATTTGGGAGGTCCAAGTGGACCACCCCGCCCAAGTATAGCTCCGTCCCTATCCACCAAACGCATTCATTAAATGAAGAAAATCATTATTCTTACATTAATAAACACATGACTAATGTTTCTTTCATTGAACTTTCTTTTCTTTTGAGTTTATTAATACAGCATTTATGCAAATGCATGGATAGGGCCCTTCTTAATAATTAGTTAACTCTATTGAATCACTTCATTTAAAGTTCATTCAATAAATCACGTGAGCCACATAAATATTATCGTCCCATGCCTTCGATACATTTGGTGATTCATGCTTGCATATCGACACATATTCTCGAGTTTGTAGCAAAATATCCAAAACATATATTTTTGACAAATTATTATTGCTAAAATATGCTTTATAAAACAGAAGAGACAAATTTTTGTCCCATTATATTTCTGGAAACTAAAGAAAATGAAAAAAGACAAATAGAAAAGTGAGAGAGAGACGAGACACTAATGTAACCAATGGTTAGAAAAGTAACATTCCTCGTTCCTCAGAATTCTGATAACACTCCAGTGGCAATTGCAAAACCTGCCAGATTCTTTACAATTTTGTCCCTGTTTGTCAACACACAATTTTCAATTAGAATATTTACACCAGAGGTCACCAAATCTGTAGTTTTATTCCATGTTTACCACCTAATTTCCATTTTGTTTTAACTGATTCACTCATCTGTTTTTTTAATTGGAAAAATTGTGTATTTTGCTCTTGTTTGGGAGCCATTTTTCCTTCCAAAATGCATTTTTATACCACATCAAGTATGTTGTCATGTATGACACACTTTGTAATAATGTCCGATATTTATGGCATTTTCATTTTCTTACCTTTGTGTTTGTGTTATTTGATCATTTCTTCAATTTCAGAGCATAGCGCCCGGCTTGAATATTCAAAGGGCGAATGCGGAACTATAAAATGAAAAACCTTGACTTGTCCAGTTGACAGTCAAATTTGCATCGAATATAATGGCAACGGTCACTTTTCTTCTAAAACTGAGGAAAGAATTGCTCCTAAACAACCGCTTAATGTCGAACAAGTTTCGGGTTACACAATCACATGTGATTAGCTGCTAGTTCTGTCACGGATACAAAAGGGTCAAACTAAAAAATATAAAATTACAGTGATTAAAATGAAATAAATATATAAATTGGGTGACTTCCATTGTAATAATCTCTTGTATTTATAGCTCATGTTTGACCTTCATTGTTTCAACTATTTAATTCTCATACTCATTTTCAATCATATATTTATAAAATAAAATAAAATATTTTGTACGTAAATTCAAAACTTTTCTCTATTTTATGACTATAATTTACAAAAAAATCATTATTCAAAACTCTATTTTCTCAAAATAATGACCCATAATTATTCCTGAAAAGCTTGCAATGGCATGAACTTCAGGGATATCTAAGACAAAATTACAAGAAATGTTCACTTTCACACGATCATTTGTAAAAATGTCCAAAATTTGTTCAATATCCATTTTGCAATATTTTAGACCAAAATACCATTGCTAACAATTTATAATTTCACACTAAAGACAAAAATGTGCATACAATTAAAAATTCTGGTACATAATCTACCCTACTTATTTCAAAAGTACACGTGTCAAATCACAATAAATGTTATATTTCTGATTCACACATGTATTAAAAGTTGTTATTGATATTTCAACGAAATTTCATTTCGAACATGAGAATTCTATATTTTTAAAATAAAGTTGAAATATCAATAACAAAATATCAAGAACAATATTTTAATGCTTCTTTTTCTCGAAAATCGTGACAAATTGAAAAAAAAATTACTTCATTTTTCATTAAGGGTGTAATAGACAATTTAGTTCTAAATTAGGCAATTTCTGCAACAGTTGTCAAAATTAGACATTTTTTAATTGACGAGCATGAAATTAGACATTTTTGTAAATTCTCGATATCTAATCGAGGGATCAAACTTCGTAATTGCTCATTTGCCTTGGAATATGAATTGATTAAATTATTAATTAATTATTGTATGATGACCAATCATGTGAGGAGATTATTAATTTTGATGCATGATATGATCCAACGGTTAAGAGTGGACTGTGTTATAAGATCTGCACGCATGACTAGTCACGTTAGCACGTTTATCAATGGCGTTGGAAATAAAAACTCGGCGTAATCCGTCAATTAGGCAACGCTTCTATTTTCAAAACTATTCTATGATCTCCACGTGTCGATCATGCACTGGTTCATATCATATTTACGAGCACAACAACATGGGCGCAACTATTGTTCGAACCGTTTAGTAGATGAGTCGGGTCGGGTTTCAAATTACCTCAATTTTTTTTTTTATATTTTTTCATTTTTAGATTATAATAAGGAGAACTGAAATATATAGTCACTGTTTGATGATGATTAAAATCAAAATTTCAATAGATTTTGATAAAAATTTATGAAATATGGTTAAAAAGTTGTGAGTTCCATAAAATGTATGATTAAGAATTGTTGACTTTAATTTAGATTAAAATCTGAATTTTAATTTTTACCAAATATGGGTATAGTATTTCTAATATATTACATGTTTCTAATATCAATTCAATGGTTAATAGGTGCTAAGGTTTTTTTTTTTTTACGAAAGAGATTTGTAATGAGATGTTGAGATATATAAGATAACGAGTCGTGTGTTCGTAAATGCCCAATGAATTATTTTGGATGGATATTGAACCGTGACGTCTGGATGTGATTGAATAATTAAAATTAGACATTTTTACTTCAATCGATCAAACACTCGATGCTTACTTGAATTCAACGTGCGACTCAAATTTCTAATCACACTGTCTCCTCTATGAACAACTTACACTTTATTATCAAGTCAATATTTCCAAAACATTAATCCATCACTTGCCACGACTCCCCAAAAACTAAAATATAAAAATCTCAAACCGGAGTCATCCATCAATAGTCACGTGTCGTATTTCCTCTTATAAGTTGAGTACACGTATACACTCATTTCACTCCTATGACATGTATATATACTGATTGTGTTACGATTTGTCATACTTAATTTTTAAAGAGTAATGAATTAGACGCTATCTTACATTTTAGACTTGATTAATGATATATGATAAGTGGATCTATTTTTGGGGAGTCATATAAGTGAATTCTAGGCCACCATTACTTATTATCATGAGTTGGTCAATATCAATAATTATCATGGTTGAAAAGAATTAAACAACCCTACATACCCAAAAATCTAGTAATTATTAATTAGGGTATGATGATGAAGGATGGTAAAATTTCAAACCAAGCAATGGAAATAATGCAGCATGTTTCGACCGACATTGACCATGCCAAATAATAAAGGTGCTTTTGCATTTCACTTTATTAATAAGTTGACAATATATTACTTTATTAAATGGAGCTATTTTATTTTTGTTGTATCTTAGGCCTTAGCTTATAATTTATGAGTGAATGTTAAGCAAAATTTAGAGCACAATATTTTTATTTTCGTTTTGGGCCAGTGTTATGAAAATTTTGATATTTTTTTCTTTGGGTGAGAGTAGGGGTGGCAAAGGAGTCGAACCGCTCACATGTTCAGTTGTCTTGGTTCAATCCATAGATCTCTCTAACTCGTATTGAGAAAAGTTAAAGGTCGATCCGAGCTTGAATTTTTTTTTTCACGAGTTGGGCTCATCTCGACTTCGTGGATCGGCTCGTTTTTTTACTCGTATTTGATTTGTTTTATAAAAAGCACCAACTCTACTCGTCCTCATAATCGAATTCAGATGTTAAAGGCTCGAGTCAGCTCGACTCGACCCATTGCAAATCCTAGGTGGGACCTAGTTTATTTTTCGAACATACACTCATGGGTGAGTAATAGGTGAATTAAGTGTACGGACTTTGAGGAACAATCTAATGATAGAGATTGTAGCTATCATCAAAATCATAATAAGAATTCATTAGGCAAAAAATTTAGAGAAGAAAATGGGGGATAAAAAAATGAAGAAATTTATGAAAGGTGGGGTCCCACTCACGCATGATAAATTGAAAGTGAAAGCACCGTTAGGAGGCATGGGAGCACAAGAACAAAGTAGTATGTTGTATGTTGGAATATGAGGAGACATATTCTTATACGTAATTTGATTTTTGCAGAGAATTCCATTTTGTCAATTTGTATTTTGTGGGCCCATCCTCTCCAATCAAAACAAAAAAAAAAAAACAAGTAAAAAGGACATTCTCTTTTCAATTGCCCAACTCCCACACACACACACTTATTCACTTACATTTAGAGTAGCATATCGAGTTGAACTTTAATAATGTTATGACTAATGTTATCTCTTATCTTATCTTATCCTATGTTAAAAGCATCAATTTAGGCAATTAACTTAATTGATATCACCTATCACAAACTTAAAAGTTTTTTTCAATGAACTGTTAGTATCGTACGACTTTAATAATATAAAGTTTCAGTCCCTCGTAAAAATTACATTAAATCAGCATTTTACTCATGAATTTAACAAGATCTAATTAAATGTATCGTGTGACATTGTATTTACATAAACATTTCATTTTGTGTCATTTAGTTGTCACGTACTTAGCACCCGTGATATATTGTTTAATAATGTACACTCAACCTAATTACCAAACAAATAAAAAAGATTATGTTTGAATAAAATACTTTTTTGGGATATTGAAAAGATAAAATTTTGAGTCGCGAGTGGACCATACCAATGAAAGCCAAACGGCCCAAATCTGCAGATTTGTACATCAATGGATTTAATGGGCTTTAGCCCAATATGAAAAAAGGATCGCATTTCATTCAGGCGTCCAGCATAGCCAAATTAGGGTTTTTGATGGTTTTCGCAATTTCATCTCCTACACAAAAACCCTAACACCTAATTGTAAAATTATAATTATTCCGATTCCGATGGAGGGATTGAAAGAATGCGAAGCGAATTTGGTGGTGTATCTACACCCGTCTATGGCCAAATGTGTCAACGATGCTATCCTCCGCGAGCTAAGCTCTCTCCTCTTCACGTAATTTTTCAAGTACCCCTTCTCCTATGCACTAGATCGTTTCCTTTTATTATTTGTTTTCCAATTTCTGGATTCTTATTCTTACCCGACTGGAGGGAATAATCTAGAGTCTTTAAAGGCAATGCTTTCTTCATTGCCAGTTGATTAACCGACTTCAGCCATATATATGGGTTTTCTGCATGTCTTGTGAGTAGGTGTGTGAGTGATACAATTCAGATAGAGATTATAGTGCTGCTAGAGTAGGTGAGCTTTAGTTGCTTGCTCGAGCTGCTTCGTAGTATTATGTAGTCCAATAATATAAATTCCAGTGCTTTGTTTGTTTAATAAAATAATTTGTTTGTGCACAACAAAACTTAAGTTCCTTTAGAATGTAAAATGATCGCTTTTGGGTATAAAGTATTATAAACTGATTTCTGTATTTGTTTCCTTTTGTATTAATATTTGAATCTGAGTGTTTTGTTTGTTTGAATTTGTTTCTTGTCCTTATAGATACAATGAGACGTTTGATGGTGTTGTATTGGCGTATGATCCGAATGTACGAAGTAATTTGGCAAAGATACTTCCCGGAATTCATCCGTATCTTGGTGTGAGGTTAAAAGCAAAATTGTTGCTTTTCAGTCCCAAGCCTAATATGCTTTTAGGTAGTTTCACGCTAGTGTAAATTTTGAATATTTTGATGGAAGGTGGAATAATTTTAATGAAATAAGGATTAAGAACTATGTAAATTGGACGAGTTTGTTGATACTCTCTTATTTTCACTTGTCTTTTTTTGCAGAAGGAGAGGTAGTTAAAATTAGTAGACAGTCGATTCATGCTGTGATTCTTGGTTTTTCATCTACTGTTATAGCAGATGAAGACATTCGCGATGAATTCAAGTATAAAGCTGTGTGTCTCTTGTCCTTACCAATCCTGTATTAGCTAACATAGTGTTTGGGATAATGCAATATAATTGAGTTTATTGAGTTTTTTGTATATTTTCATTTTGCTGCAGAAACATGGGAAGGAAGTGTTTGTTAGCCGACATCACAAGAAACACAAGATCAAAGTTGGAACCATGATACGATTTTTAGTCAAGAGGTGAAATATTTGCTAGGTTCTTTGTCTGAAATGAGGCTTTAGAGCCTATTGGATGTGATTTTCCATACATGATACATGTTTCCATTGAAGGAAAGAACCACTAATCGTTTTAGTTAGTGAACTGAACTGAATATAGTTAGTTATTTTTCACCAGTTGCATTCTATATTTCTGCAGAGAGTTAATCCAGGTTTAAGCATCATTGTATGTCAAAATTTGGTAAACCATATATTTATTTATGGATTTCTAAAAATTACTTTTGAGTGCAACCAAGATCACATTGAAATACCTAATTTTAATCACAGTGTCTGTCTTCAGAATGAGGCTTTGTTTTTTGGAGAGCCATTTAGCTGCTTCAGCCTCCTTAATGTGCTAATGTTGCTGTACATTTCCAGTGGAATTGCTCACGATGAAGTTGTGGATCTTCTTTGTCTGCATTTTATTGTTTGCTTTGATTTGTGAGGACAAAATGTGCGCAAAGCCGTCTCTCTCACTCTCTCTCTTCTAGTCCTTATTCTCATCTATGTGCTGAGATTATAATTCATTCTTCTACCACAGTTCAACATTTTTTGTATCGTATTCCTTCTCCATAAATTTTTTCTTTTCCAACTACAGCTCTAGTAAATGTTACACACATTTTAAAAAAAAATGCACATTATACCATGCTTCCATAATATGTATTACCATGAAACTGTAAATGCTCGTGCATGATTACTCAAGCATGAGCACACGAGCTTTTAACTGTGAACTTGGACCTTAATCTTTTCATTGGAGCATTTTCCATCTTATGCTGCTACATCATCCAAGTTAGTAGATAGATGCTGAGATTGTAAGTTGTAGCATTCAAGGAGCATGTTCTAAGAAATGGATGTTGTGTGATTTTTTAGATTTTAAAAGTGCCTTGCTTGTAGAATTCTCAGCACCACTATGCATTTGGTTGATTTTGTTCAATCCTAGGACTGCATATTGTAGAATACCATAAAAAGATTTGCAAAAGTCTGTCTTGGAAAGTTGTTCATTGTGTTATGTTGCTTTTGTTGAATTCAATCTTGTTCTGTGTCCTTATAGCTTTGATGAAGAGATACTCCACATTTCTGGATCTTTGGTTGCTGCCAATACGGGATGTGCGCGATGGTTAGATACAAATTTGGAAGAATGGTCTCAAGCTGACAGGTCACGATCTAATTTGTAGTCAACTCAGAAATGGGAAGTATACGTTCTGTGAATAAGCATATTTTTGCGATGTTGAACTGAAAGTTTCTATTATTTAAAATGTCCCTGCAGTACTGCTAGGAAGAGGAAAGATAGAGATGAGAAGGAGCAAAAGACAGCAGATGACAAATTAATGGCCAGTAGAATCAAGAAGTTGAAGAAGAAGAGAAAAGAACATACGTGAAGTTTCTCAAGACGCATAAGTAATTTTTTTTTTCTTGCTGAAATTATCATTGAATCTTACTTCACTTGCTGGCGGCCTCACCTTGCAATTAACTTGTAACGTCATCAGCGACATGCATACAAGTATTTTCTCTGTACAGTTTCTTTCAGTTCTCCCAGCAAATTTTGTACCTCTCATAGTATTTATCATGATATAGTTGTTACTGTCATTCTTAAGTTCAGCATTGGTGTACTTTCAAGATATTTCACAGTTAACGATATTTTTGTTGTCCTAAAAATTGTGTAATTGGTGAACTTTTTGGAATGTCTGAGAAGCTTTTGCTTGGTATTCCTTCTTTTTGTTTTCCTTCACTTATATATGGTTGAGTTTTTTAGTTCTAACCCAGAGTCCATCTTAGTTGGATGGGAGGGATCGTACTCTTTAGAATTACTTGTGCCATTCTTCAATTTAGTCGTTTAGTTTACTTTCAGAGCTTTTGATGCCATGTGGATTGTGTCATGTGATTTCAACCCTAACTCTTTTTGTGATGCCTGGACTTTTCCTAATCCCTTGGAACCTTGAAACCTCACTAACTGAATCGTTATCTTCTGGAGTATTGTTTAACACGCCTAGAACAGCCTATGCAATTATGTATCGTAAAAGTTAAAACCCAACTTTTCCTAGTCATCTCAGCCATAAAATTAATGAACACTGAAATTTCTTATATTATGCTGCCATATTATAAGTAAAATTTCGAAATTATAGTTGATAGATCCCCAACTAGTCCTACATGAATACTCCATTTTGGATACCATATGATAACGAGGCTCATTTGAATGTTTGTCTCGATTGTAGTCGCACAAGGTGTGGAAGGTTGATACCTCAGGGGTGCAAATCAAATGAATGGGAGATGTAAAGTGATGGAGTCAAATGAATGGGAGATGTAGAGAAGTGGAGGAAATAACTTTATTGTCATGTGTGCCTACAATTTCGTCTCAGTAGGATGGAGTCGTTGCCTATTATATTAGATTACATGGATTTTCATTGAGATGTGTAATTGTCTATGTAATATTACCCTTTAAGGTTGATTCTTCCAGTTGACACATTCATTTTATCAGATCACTTTCTGGTGGAAAGATTTTAGACTCAATCAAAGTATTGACCTCCGTTTCAGTTTCTTTAGATTGTGATATACTCCGTGTGATTGCTTTAAAATCCTAATCTAATTATTCAGCTATAATCAGTATGATTCTTATTGAGAATTCGACAACATGTTTACTTCATATAGACAGACATCAGTATGTTGATTTTGGTGGAGTATAATTGTTCACACCATACAAAATGAATGATGTATGATTATCAGCATTGAGGATTGCAGGTTGATCTGAATTGAATCTTGCTGCCATGTGCAGGTTGGGATTTTATAATCAGAACACAGAAGCGTCGTGACAAAAACTCCCATGTAACCGGGACTTGTAACGTGCTTCCCGCTCCCCACCCAGTTAAAAAGATTTACTGTAAGAAGCATTTGTGGTCTTCTATATTTGAATTGTGAAGAGCAGTGGAGTTGGTAGGTAGTATTTGTTTTGTTTACCTTTCTCTGTAATTTGACTTACCTACTTCTATTATCCCTTTTTTTTTTCTCTTCTTTCTGGTAAGCTGTGATTGTGAACATGGATCTCAAAGATCTCTGTAAGATATTATCCCAATTTTATATTTTCTTGACTTAGACCACTTGGATTTGTTTAATATAATGCCGTAAGATACCGTTGTATAACCGTAGTGTGGCATTTGGCACATGATAATGAGGTCTAGTGTTTGTTAACTAAGCTGCTAATCAATATTACGTTTCCATTCATTTATATTCCAATAGCTGGATGCTAAAGCTAGTATAATACATCAATCATTTGTTTACATGCATTATTGGGGCCCCAATCCATTCAAAATTTTGCTTTAATTTTTTGTGGTAGTAGCGATTTAAGTTACTTAATTTTTATATATAAACTTTTGCTTATGGGAAATCATGTTCTTCAGTTTCTTGTGTCTGGAAGTTTCTCTCTAGTATAATTTGACCTCAACACTGCAAATGAAGAAATCAAGTTGTTTGTTATAGGGACAAGCGATTCACGAACAATTTATTTTCAAAAGAAACGTACAATAAAAATAATGTCTTTGCAACTTTTAAACTATTATTATATGCAAGAAAAAACACAATTTTACTATAGTCAGACAAATTGAAAGGTAAAACTTTTGTACATCTCATCAATAGAAAATAAAATAATATTTAACGTACGTCTCTTTACTTGTGTAACTTCTACATCTGCGAGTGAATCACGTCTGAAGAGGTAAATTTCTGTACTCGTTTATAAAACTAGTTCAAATATCTTTCTTATACATGTAACGATCTCAACGAATTGAGTCATTGACTAAAGCGTCTCTTAGTGGGGTGTATTCATTTGAAATTATGTCTTGACAAGTTTTATTTTACACGTCATTTAGAGTGAATGATCGTTTGTGATTACAACAATGTCGATCCCAATTACCATCGGAAGCATCTATTCGAAAAATAATTGAGGGAGGGAGATGTGGAATATTGAATACAATGGGCGGCTGTAAAATGCATTTGGTCACCAGATTTTGACTTGTTGGTTGACACGAGACTCTTTCCATAGTTTGACAAAATGAAAATATAAAAGAATTCAATCCAATCTTGAAATATAAGTGGGAATTAAAGAAATAATATAATGATGATTGTGAAGAAGCTGTCGCCGCCCAATCTGAGAGTGGGAATTGCAGCTTTCGGTATGCATTCACACAAATTGACATTACAAATCATTAGATACCGCTAACCAAAAATCTTTATTCCTTGAAATTTGTGAAATTGTATGAGTACGTACATTCTTGTGCGTATCTATCTGTACTTTTATGTTCAATTGCAGTACCAACACTAGCTAATCAATATCTAGAATCATGCTACTGGTACGATTTTGATTGACAACTTCAAATTTGATAGCATCATATTCAACCAGTTCAAAATTGTTAAAAGCTATTTTTAAAATCGGATGACCGAAATTTTGACAACACCAATGTTGTCAACATGAATTGTACAAATAGCTTAATTCCACTATCTATACATGTCTGTATACAACGAATCATACTGAGGCATTTGGCCGTAGAAAGTTACGATTGGTTGTATTCCGCCATCACGATGAAACCAATAGAGAAAAGCGTACGATACAAGAATTTATTTAGTATGGCATGTCAAACAAATAATCTAGGACTAAACTCGTGATAATGAGTGTTTTGNATTGGTTGTATTCCGCCATCACGATGAAACCAATAGAGAAAAGCGTACGATACAAGAATTTATTTAGTATGGCATGTCAAACAAATAATCTAGGACTAAACTCGTGATAATGAGTGTTTTGAAATGTTATAAATTGACTCATTCAACACCACTAAATGGACGGTATTCAATTTCACCATCACGAAAAAAAGATGTAAAAATGTGCTGGTACGGCGTTCAAGCTAATGCCGTTTGAATCACTCGGGTGTCCCCTCCATTCATTTTCACGCACGCTTAAATTGTCGAACTGTTAAGTTTTAGTGCGCGTTGGTCCCCCATTAGAAGGAAATCATTGTTATTCTCCATTGTATGACCACCTGCTTGTAACGTAAATACTTTTCTAGGGCATTTTCGTCAATTGGAAAATAGATAAAAAGTGGAAAAAAAAAACAAAGCAAAGAAAAAATTAAAAATGAATATATATATATATA
>CAIGRT010217690.1:0-18866 GCA_903798405.1 Fraxinus platypoda
AAGAGCTCAAATTAAGAAGACTTTTTAATGCTTCGAGATGTCCTTAATTATTTCGCCTAAATTTATTTTGAAACGTTAGGAAGACGAGATGTCCTTAATTATTTCGCCTAAATGATTTGTTGCCTTGTACATTTTCAAGAAAAGACAGCCGAAACAGTTCAACTTTCCATGCATGCAACCATCACCATATTTAAAGAACAATGATAACTGCTGCAAGCATGTAGTATGGGAGACAGACACAGTGGCGTGCATGAGTCAGCTGCTCTGATTTGGAACGTAAAATACAAAACAACATGCATTATGAAAGGCTTGGATTGAATCTGAGATGGACGGTTAGATAGTTAGGTTCCATATCTAACGACCGAGGTTTGATGACCTGTACCTATAATAGGCAAATCCTTTAGCCCTTTGTTTCTTTACTTCACAAAAGACAATTTTCCATACTCATTTCTTTGCAATCTTAGAATTCTCAAGACCATTTTCGGCCGTTTCTGAGAAATCTAATGATCTTCCCCGTTCAATCTTTAACTTTGTAAGTATTCATTTACCTTTGTTTCTCCATTTTTTTCTAGGAATCATGAGTTCTTCAACTTCTGGTGGGGGAAAATAGATTTAAATGTTGTAGCGTCTAAAATGGGTATGACCATTACAAACACTACCGACCGGTGCAAGCCATTGCGACATGCCAGAGTGTGCTAACCTCTAAGGAGGGTCACTTAGATTATGATGTTGGTTGTGGGGACTGCTAAGGTCCCATCGAATGTCATTGCGACCGACATTGTAGAAATTAGAAAGAAATGCTGTATCCCTCACACAATCGAACTAGCCCCTCATTTGAAGAGATGGCTTGCTTTCCTAGACAAGGTTGTGGGGCGATTAGTGAATACCTTCTGAAGAAGGGACTTCGTTTGTCCCTTCATCCATTCTTTAGAGTCGTACTTAGGTAGTACGGTCTGGCACCTACATAAATCTTTCCCAATGCATGGGTCCAACTAGTGGGACCTATTTTTTGTGGAACGAGACCTCCTTAGGTGATGACATGCCCCTCCATGTTTTCCAAATCTCTTCTAACCTAGGGTCTTGGGAAATGGTGATTCCAAGGGTTGGTACTCACTGTGTTCCTAGGGAGCCCATTCCCTTTTGTCGCAGGTGTTCCTTCTTTCATCAAGGGGTAAAAGGAGACCTGATTTTGGGTCAAGGAAAAGTGGTAGAGCCATGAGGGTGGTAGGTTTCCTCAGCTAATAGTTCCCACCCAGTACTCAGAAGAACGTGAATGTTTCTAATTTTTGTAGGCACATTATATTTATTATACACTTGTAGTATTCTGACCTTCTTCATTCTGTAGGTTCGGTTGATCACTTTGACCTTTCAAAAGCTAAGTTGGGTGTGATAGATAACGTCTACAGTTGTCACTTATCTTCATGTGAGTTTGAACACCTCATATCCTACCAGTGATTTTATGAAGAATTTGGTTTAATGGCCCGAAGATGTAGAACTTCAGATTTCGTTTATTATTTTGTAAAGATACTTTGTTGATGCCTCTTTTTATTTGAAAATAACTTTGAGAGGAAAAAGTATCCTTCCCCAGACATGGCTTCATTCCTCACTGTTACCTCTTTGTGTGGGAGGAATGGTTACAGACCCTCTTCTGCTGCAGCTAAGCAGATCAAGGACAAAGTTGAGATGGTCAACAGGGAGGTTACTGAAATTGAGGGTCGTCTTTGCTAAAAAGTAGAGGAAAGGAAAGGATAGTGGAGACCCCAAGAGAAAGTACACATTCTCCTCCGCCGACGTAGGTGGGTCAGTAGCAGGCCCCTACCTCCATCCCCTGCCCATGATGGGGAGAAGCTGATCATATCTTCCATAGTTGCTGTCAGGAGAATTTGAAGAGGCACTTATCTACCATGCCTTTGAGGCAAGAGCCTGCTAAGAGAAGCAGAACTAGTGAGAGCTCCTCTACCATTAGACACCGCTTCTTCAAAGGTTAAACTTACCCTGATGAAGAGGAATGATAAGCTAGCTTTAGAAGCTCTGGCCATGCTCCTTCGGAGATTTAGACAGCCACTGCCACCTTCACAAGCACTGTATAGAAATGTGGCAAAATTTTGTAGAATCCAGCGATGCGATAGACCTCTTCGTTACCATGGTAAGCTAAGTAGAGAAGGCCTTTGGGGTGGCCATATAGGGATAGAACTCCAGAATTAGTGGATTGACTGAAGTGGTGAAGGTGGCTCGGGTTGAAGCCCAATTTGCGATGCTGTAAAGCATTACATAGCCAATTTTCACCTAGCTGAAGAGTATCAACGTTTTACTAAGTACTAGTGGAGGTTTACTTACACTGAAGTGGTGGAGTGGATTGAGGTTCATTCCCAATCATTCAACAATTCGGAGTTAAGATTCTAATTCTTTGAAGAAGGCAGGCCCCAGACCTCAGTCGACGAAAGCAATGTGATAGAACTTGAAGACGATGAAGAGGCTGGGGGTTTAAATGCTGACAATGAAGCAATGGCTCTTCATGCTATTGTCCCAATCATTGGCAACATAATCACTTTTTTAATCGTCCTCCATGTATTGATCTTTCAATGAATGAAATCTTTTCTTACATCTGTGTTGTTGACTGAATGTTTACTATATTTTGATTATGTTATTGCTTTTTGATGTGCTTCAACCTTTACTAAGACTTGTTCTATTAAAAAATTGTACACGTGTTAGAAGTTCGTATGCTTCTTGTCTTTTCTACTTTCTTTCCTTAGAATGGGGTTGAAGGGTTCATCTATGTTGAGGCCTCCTCCATGACTTTTGTTATTGGGGGCATGTGTTATCTACTTTGACGAGTAAGGAAGTGGTCCATTTTGGGATCTATCTCTTCGTCGAAATGCCCATGCTTCTCTATCTGGTGGATGACTCATCAAACAGAGGGCTCTCCCGAGACTTTTGTCGTTGTGAGGTACTTTTCTTTTTTTAAGAATTTTAACTAGGCTATTTTTATTGAATTAAACAAACCCTACATGAACTAAGTATTTACACTTCCACTCATAATACCTCCTTAGGTGTTCAGTATTCCAAGGATGAGGCTATGCCTTACCATCCAAACTTTCGATCTTATAGGTTTCAGGTTGAACCTCTTCTTTGACACAGTAGGAACCCTCCCAGGTGGGACCAAGAATCCCCACTCCTAGCTCTTTAGAGGATAGGAATACTCTTTGGAATACAAGGTCGTTCATACGAAAGGATTTCCACTTGAACTTAGAATTGTATTACCGGGTCATCTTTCGTTGATAGGCAGCTAACTTCACTTTGGATTCATTCCTCCTTTTATCAAGGAAATTACGTTCGTACCTCCTCAACTTGTCATTAGATATTTCATTGAATTGTAAGCAATGAGGAGATGGTAGGCCCATTTCGACCAGGCTTGTAGCCTCTACTTCATAAGCTATAGAGAAAAGAGTTTCTCTCGCAGCCGTCCTACTAGTGGTTCAGAAATCCCATAGGACCTGAGGTAACTCATCCACCTAAACCCCTTGGATGTATCCAACTTTTTTTGAGGGTATACTTGATGGTTTTATTGACAACTTCCACTTGCCCATTAGCCCAAGGATGATGGAGGGTGGAGAAATGCTTCTTGATCCCTAGTTTCTCACATAAGTCTTTGGCCTTGTTGTTATGAAATTACTGTTCATTCTCAGATACAATTAAGTGGGGGGATTCCAAACCTACAGATAATATTCTTCCATAAGAACTTAGAAGTGTTAGCTCTTGTAATCTTGGCTAGGGGTTCGGTTCCATCCACTTAGTAAAATAGTCAATGGCAAGGATTGCGAAGCTGGCACTGCCCATTCTTTAAGGTAGGGGTCCTATAAGATCAATTCTCCACTTGGCAAAAGGCCGAGGGCTAGAGACAACACTTAGTTCCTGGGAGGGTTGTCTTTGTAGTATCGCGAAGCGCTGACATTTGTCACACCTTTTCAAAAACTACTATGCGTTCTTTTTCAATGTAGGCCAGTAATATCCTTACTTCCACACCTTCTGTGCCAGAGCAAACCCCTTCATGAATTTCTTGGAGCACGAAGGTGGCATGTTCTTCACTTATGTATCGGATGAGGGGTAGGGAGAAACCTCGCTTGTATAGTACATTATCCTGAAAAATAAAATGTGCAGCTTGTCTTCTGAGCTTTTGTACCTCTTCTTTATCAGAGGGTAACACTTGATCATTGAAGATAGCTATGATAGGCTATATCCATGGAGGAGTATCTTCAACCCACATTAACTCTTTACCTTTAGAAGTGGATGGTCTAGGGAGGTGTTCTTTTTTTGTTAAAGGAGGGCGATACCTCCGACATTTTATTAATATACCCTCACTTGTGGCGGAGAAATACCATGGTTACATGAACAAATAATGAAAACAGTAAATGATGAAGTATTAATTCCCTTACTATGAAAATAAATGATAAAGGAAAATTGTAAAACTGTAAAAAGGAAGTACTATTTCCCTAATAATAAGAACTAATGCAAATAAAGTAAAAAATAAGAATAAAAAATAAAAAAATCATATTCTAATGTTGGGCAGTCCATGTATATCAATCTATATGAGTGCCCTAACATGTCGTGGTAGGTCAGTTGCTCCATATAACTGATATCGCCGATGATTCCAACCCTCTACAACAAGAGCATTGCAACCTGATTTCCTTCTCTAAGGATGTGAGAAACTGTGTCTCTGTCGAATAATACGATGTCTGTGATCCGTCTGAGTATGCCCTGAATAGCTCATGGTTCTTATCCTCTAGCGAAGCAGTGAATATCCACTACAGAATCTGACTCAATCCAAATGTCTGAAAGATCGAGTTCTCTAACCAGTAGAATTCCATCAAGAATAGCTCTGAGTTCTGCCTCCAATATCCTACACGATCCGTACGAATCTGAGAAAGCCATAATACAATTTCTTGCGTGATCTCTAATGATGCGTCCTTCGCTTGCAAAACCATTTTTAACACATCCAGTATTGATCTTGATAGATCCGATTGATGGGGTGCGCCACCAAACTAGAACGGAGAGATGAGGAAATTGGGTCCAAAAAATACCAAAAATTGGTGCAAGTGTCAAATTTCCTTCCAATGTACAGCTCGAAATAGTATTCCCATAGAGAGGTGCTCTATAGGCACAACAGTAAGCAGTTCGAAATCTTTACTGATTGTTAGCTTCGAAAGAGCATCAGTATTAGCATTTTCCACACGAGGGATTTGTGCCAACTTGAAACTTTAAAGGATGGAATAAGTTATATTACCAACTTCAAATATGCGGCCATACTCTTGTCCCTGGTCGATAAACTACCATTAACGTGGTTTATTATCAACTGGGAGTCACTATTGATAATTAGGCTCTTCACTTACATCTCCCTAGCCAATCCGAGGCCAACTAGAATAGCTTCATATTCTACTGCATTGTTGGTAGCTTTAAATTCGAACCTCATGGCACAATTAAGCTTATGTCCTTAGAGGCTGACTAAGACCACTCTTACCCCATACCCTGTGTCTCTAGAGGAACCATCAACAAACAGTTTCTAGGTGGGAGGTTTGGCAAGTTCCATTTTTGGAATATGGGTGAACTCTGCTAAGGCTTAGCCTTTAAAGGCATCTCTTGTCTTAAATGCAATGTCAAACTCACTGAGTTCTACAACCCATTTTATCATTCTTCGTGAAGCTCAGCTTTTCCATGTCCGGATAACAGGCCTCTGCTGCCAAAAGTGCTTTGCTTATACAATAAACGGGCAGTTGGTGATCACATCCCTCCCTTGCAAGTACTGGACTGATAGCGTCGTTGGTAACCGCCAAGTATAGTTGTAAAGGATCATCAATCTTTGGTTTAGAGAGGAGTGAAGCCTGTCCCAAGTACTTTTTCAGCTCTTGCAAAGCTACTTCGCACTCCTCCTTCTACTGAAACTTCTTTCCTCCCTTGAGAACCTTGAAGAATGAGAGGCACTTATTAGTTTCCGATGAAGCGGCACAAGGCTACTACATGCCCAGTGAGATTTTATACCTCTTTAGGCTTTGTACTACTAAAGGACGTTTGCTCTTCATCGACTCGGTACATTGAGATCTGATTATAGCTTGAATATGAGTCCAAGAAGCTCAGTAATTTGCGCCCGACAGTAGAGTCAACGAGTTAATCTATACGTGAAAGTAGAAAACTGTCTTTGGGACAAACTTGGTTAAGATTGGAAAAATCTACGTATACGCTCCACTTGCCATTATGTTTTTTAATAAGGACATGGTTTGATACCTACTTTGGATAAGTTGATTCTCGGATGAAACGATTGTCAATCAACTTCTTCACTTCATCTTTCAGAGTCATATACCTTCTGGGTTGAGGGCCTCATTTTCTGTCGATGATGGGTAACTTTAGGATCAATCTTTAAGTGGTAACAACTAACCTTTAGGTCGATACTAACCATGTCCTAATGTCTCCAAGCAAAGATATCCAAGTTTTCGCATAGGAAGAGTTTCAGCTTTTCCTTAATCTCTGTTGGCAGATCATTTCCAACCTGCAAGGATTTGGAAGGATCCTGGGGATCTACTGGAAAACTTTCCAACTCTTCCACTGGAGCTGTTTGAGATTCGTAATCAATGATGACAGGATACAGTTAATCAAATTTAACCACTTCTCTCCCTTCTTCAGGGGTTGTTACTATTCCAAAGACAACATCTTCTTCAGAAGCGTCTACCATTTTTGACATCTTTCCCATGCTCAAGGATTTGCCCTTCTTCAGGGGCGTTGTTCGTGTCAATGTCCATTAAAATTACATTGAAGTCCTGAAGGTTCTGCCTTCCTGAGGGACTTCAAATAGCACTCTCTTACACTCATTTGGTCACCTATAATAGTGGCGATGCCATTTTCTGTAGAGAATTTCATACACAAATGGTAAATGGACGTAACAGCCCATAACTCCTTTAACGCCGATCTTCCTAGTACTCCATGGTAGGTAGAGCGGTTGTCTACTACCAAAAACTCCATCTAATGATGTACAGTCAACGGGGTCGTTCCCATCTTCACTATTAGAGTATTTTTTTCCCTTTGGATGATGCTATCACCAGTGAAACCATGCAAAGGGGAGCTCATGGGAGTTAGTTCATGGTCCACTTTCATTTTGTCAAAGATTGCTCCAAATATGATATTGACCGAACTCCCATTATCCACTAACATTCTTTTAAGGTCATTTCATGCCACTACTACCCTTACTACTAAGGCGTCACAATGTGGATAATGTAAACCGCATCGTCTTGTGTGAAAGTAATGGGTTGAACCTCTCTCCCAGTTGATGATCGGTTGTTGTTAACTATGAAGTTTGCCAGTGGGGGATCACTAGCTTCCCTTGCATAATTCCTTTGCACATTTCTAAGTTTCCCTCCAACATAAGGACCTCCAAAGATTGTGTCAATCTCTCGAATAGGTTCGCGGACATTATTAATTGGAGGGCTCATCATTTGCCTTTGAACATCCTAGGCCTTTCCCATCCATTTCTTGCATTACTAGATTGTGGATGTAAGGCAATGTCCCTACAATTAGCTATATTATGGATGTAGGAGTAATGGTAAGTGCAATAGAGGGGTGTTTTATCCTTATTCCTAGGTTCAAATTTTTACCATCTAGCCCTTCCCCTTTAGGGAAACTGTTAGCTGGACCTTCATTGGTGTTCCTCAACAGTAGGGTTAACTTTCTCATAAGCTAAAGTTGGTACTGCATTCAACGTTACTACAGCTAGTACTTGCCTTGGGTTGAGGATGGCTGACTATCCGACCTGGTGTTCCATCAAATGGGAGGTGGGACCTCTTCTTCGTTGTCTCTGAGAAGGTCGAAGTCCTCGGTTGAGCCTATTGTGATGATCTTTCAATTCTTTATTGATGATATAACGGCTTATCATTTCCAGTAGAGTGTCATAACGGTAGGATTCTTGTTTTGCACGTCTCTCTATAAGAAAGAATTTATGTCTAGCCCTCCTCTCAGGGCTGATAGTGCTTCTCTAGCGATAACTTGCACGTAGTAAGTCATTTCCTCAGTAAAACAAGATATAAAGCTTTTCAATGACTCTCTTTGCTCTACCTCATATCTTTGAGGCACTGTATTGGTCATTTGCATTCCTTGCTTGTTACGAATTACTTAAGGAAAGCTTTTTTAAAATATGACCAACTTCTGATACTCCCTTCTGGAAGCCAGTGTACCACATTTCAGCTGCCCCTACTTAGGGTCAAGTAGAAGGCTCTACATTTCACAGTGGGAGTTGAACTCCTTAGGCTCGTGTGGGTTTTGAAGCTGTTGAGGTACTTCGCGGGATCACATCTTCCATCATACTTAGGAATCTTAGGAAGCTCAAAGTGGTTTGGGACAGGGGCATTCCTAATTCTTTGGTGGATGTATCAACCTCAACTTCCTTCTTTTGAGGGGCCTCTTTCCTGGTGTAATGTTGATAATCAGCCACTTGACTTTGGACCTTCTCTTCTCCATGATAGTAATACCCTTGTGAAACTAGGGAAAGATCATGGAAGAAGTCATTCCTTTGAGCATATGGAAAGATTGGGTATCCTTGCTGGTTCTACATATTCTTAAGCAGCCCGTGCATGACAATATTCTGATGGGTAATATCTTTCATGTTTGTGGCCATGGTACTGGACCCATCTTTTGATCTATCTCGCCGGTGTTGTTGATGAAATCGATGGTGAGTTGCTGGAGCAGCATGTGAGGGCTTCCCTTCTTCAGGGTATTCCCTAGCTCTTCGAGGCGTTGACTCTTCATTGTAAAAACTCATGGTAACGTTTTCTTTCCAATAGCAACTTGGCTTTTTTCTATGCGAATGATATTCCTTTTTCAAGAAAGACGCTGGAATCCAACAAGTGGTTCTTCTTAGAACATTTGGTGATTCTTTCTTCAAGAACAACCTCTTTTCTTCAAAGGCAAGAAACTCTCAAAATATATCTCTTTACCAGCTTTTTTCGCGGGTTTTTGTTGGTTGAATATGTGGTTTTTCATAGGCGGCGCCAATATGTTGATCTCATTTTTTTGCAATGATTACATGGACAATAGATATCGGTCCCACTCGCGTCCACACAGGCAAATTCAAACACATTTTGACCAGAGATTCGGATGGAGATCCGGGTGTTTATGGATGTGGGAGACGCTTTACGATGCGAGACAAAAATGTTCGAGCACTGACAATATGATCAAAGATGATTGCATATAAATAAACAATCATAAACAACCCAACCAAAGTAAAAAGAACTAAACTCAAGTAGATAAATATAGAATAAGCAAGAGAGAAAATCGAGTGTGGTTTCATGTGTAAAGAGTTTTATTAGAAACAAATGTTACATGAGTTGCTTATTTATAGAGTTCTGGCCGAGGTGGTTGCCGTTGGAGGAACCATGTGGCCTCATCTCTCAAACCGAAGCCTTACATCACTAAGTTTGCTACGCATTTAATACATTGATAACAGGTCAACCACCTTATACCCTACACTGATAATCCAGACATTCATTATTACAAACGTTACATCAATCATTCCTAAAAATGCATGCAGATCCTTTACAAGACAACAAGGGCTTCAGCCAAAGGGAGATTCTAATGGAGTGAGGGTTTTAGCAAAATGGAATGGAACAGAAAGCATTGGCCGAAAGGGAGCTTTGGCCAAAAGTGAGAAAAGCTTCGAAATAGAGAGCATAAGCTTCTTCTTTGACTTCTTTTCTTTGACCAATTGGGTCATTGCTAACTTAATTAGATTTGACTCACATCTCCATGTGAACTGTGACGTGGTCTTCAATTGGAGCCTCAGTGGTGAGGTGTAACATACCTAATGCCTAATAAAATTCAAATCGGTATCCAATGCAGTTGTACAGTTTCTTGTACATATAATTGGGCATAATTTTCCAATGTAAAGGTAGTGTAGACTCGTAGAAAGGTGGTTGAATCACCCAAATAGAGTCAAAATTGTTCTTCCGTCCAAGGTAATCAATTACAAAATCAGTTGTAACCTTTTTTTGTCATTTTTCGCTCAAGTAATTGTAGTGACTATAATGGTCTTGTAGGTCTTTAATGTTCGACTTGACTTGTTGATAGGTCAAATATTTCACAACGTAATCCATCCGCAATATTATTTTATCATTAGAGGCCATCAAAATTAAAGTTTAAGATCTTGATCATCCTGGTAGAACCAAAGTGAATAAAGTATGTTGTGTTATGTGCTTTTCCAAATATATCCACTTGTAACAAACGTTGAAACGATGATTTCTGGTGTTGCCCAGGTAGATATTGTGCCAATCCACTTGGTCATATGAAATTGTCAAAATTGTTTGGTACATGAAACCGAACGCAAAACAAAATCACTCCATCTTGTAAGTTGTATTCTTTCCTTTCAAATTTATTCTTTGAATCCTTTTCAAAGTCATATTAAATGTTTCTCGTTCCTTGATTCGTTACCACAAAATGTAGGCTTGATATCTTAAGAGAATAGAGATCTTCGTCGTTATCATCCAGTTCAAATAGCTAGGTCAAATTAGTTTTATTATCGAAATCCCTTCTAACTATCCAACAAAATCTCATCTGGCAGAAGTTAACAGAAACATCCGATGCTTCATTCTAAAGGATACGGCTAGGCGTGAGTTGGATTGGATTGGATTGGGATATGTTGGTTTCTTTTCCAACCCAACCCAATATGATTGATTTGATCTAAAATCAAACCAATCCAATCCAACCCAATTATTAGTTTAAACCCAACCCAATCCAACCCAAATCGATCAAGCTTGGGTTGGCTAGTTTGGGCTTGGTTCCAATTCAAGTTGGACCTGGTTATTTTTTGTTGAATTTGAACAATTTCTAAAGTTTAAAACCATTTGAAAATCTCTATTGTTTTTAACATATATAAGTAATTCTTTCTAAAAACTCATTTATAAATAAGTTTGAAACTATGACGCATTTTCTTTTTATAATTTTTTGAGATTTATTCATTTCATATCATGTCTTTAATTTCTGTTTATCGTCAAATTATTTTGTATTTGTACATAGTATTCATACAATCAGCCTATGCAAAAAAAAAAAAGGGACGTTTGTACCTTCTAAATCATTATCTCGTCTCCACTATTGTATCTATTTATGTTTTTCCATTTTAGGTATAAATTTTTTTAATTCATTGGGTTGGGTTGAATTGAATTTTAATTTATAACCCGAGACTCAAACCAACCTGACCTGAAATTTGATTTTTCAACCCAATCGAACTTCAAAAACCAACCCAAACTGGTCGGTGTGGGTTGGGTTTGTCGGTTTAACAGATTGGATTAATTTTTGCCAAGCCCTACATCTGCCCCTTTATTCAGGCACTTGTTTGCAATATTTTCAGTATTAATTTAATGACAAATTATAACATATTATCATCATTCAAATATGTTTGTTAAATACTGTCACTAAATTGCTGGACTTGATGAGGGGAAAATTGCAATTTCCATGTTATTTTCGAATTTTCGAAAAGTCGAAGTCTTATTAGGGATTTATTATTGAACTAAGTGCACGAACATCAACATAGATACAACCGAAATTCTAATATATTTTGATTTGTCCATAACACAAAAATATATAAGATTGCTTCGATTCCATTTCATTTCATTTTGTATAACAATTTCAAAAATCTGTATTTCAAATAACAAATTAATGTGAAAAATATTTCAATTTTTTATTGAATTTAACTATAAATTATACGACAAGTGAAGTCATATAGTCAGAATCTTAAACACTCACAAATGTTCATATGCCAATACAATAGAAAAAAAAAAAATTAAAAAAACGAATCAATATATTAATATAACAACAATCATATATAATAATAAATTAAATACATAAAAATTAAAAAAAAAAAGCATATAGTTAGTACTGTATGAGATGAAAATTGGTGCGGAACAAAAATTCTTCCTTATTTTTTAACCACACATTCTTTATCAAAATACTATTTCAAATGCATTTTGGACCAAAAAAAAAAAAAAAAAAGAAATGGGACTCAAACAGGTTCGTTATATCTTGACTTGTCGGCCTGTGTGAGGGAAGACTGTCTCGGGAACTGTCGAGACCTTGAGGGACTCCGCTCTGAAATCTCTTGTAACTGTCACCTTCAATGCAGATGGTAAGAGTAGCATCTTCTTTAGTTCAATACTTTTCCGAGTCGAGCTATAAGTGCATAAATTCAAAATTTCTGTACTTACCGAACATTCACATTCAAGGACAGGAAGATAATTTTTTTTTCAATATTTTATATATGGTGCGGGCCCCATGTGACTGAAAATTCAAAAATCTGTTGAATTTCTGTAAAATATTTCTTGTACTTCCAGCATAAATGTACTTTTCCATCCCTAATCTCATATTATGCAAATCATTTCAACTAATTTCTGGATTAATTTTTTTCCCACGATCAAACTTGAATCAAATTTCTTTATCAAAATACCACAGCTTACATATCCCATAAATCCAAAAATTTCTTTTAAAAAAATGCCTACAAATGGAGGGACTTCTTAAAAAATTTCGACGTATTTCAAACCCAACCCAATTGGCTAAGTGCTTGTAAGCTACTCCTCTACGTGGTTCCCACTCGTCAACTATCGATGTATAGGCGCCCAAATATCGTAATCTTGGTCTGAATTAGATGCATTATTCACAACAAATCTCTATCTTCAATAAACTCCAAGAAATTGTCTCCATTCGTGTTTAGGACGTTCTTGTTTCCTAAACAGTTAATAATAATTTCATTTTTCTATGTTAATAAAGGTTCAAATTGCAAGATGTGCATGTATTCCATATTTTCATGCACAACCTTTGCATTACATAAAAACTGTCTTGCTAATGTCTTCTCGTTCTTTGTGGTCGACGGCTAAAACGTCTTGCAACATTGGAAGAACTTCTGATCTCAGATTCAATGAGACAAGTAGAAATCCATCAAAAGGGTTTCATCCTTAAACAAAGACGTAATCTTGGTAATTCTTTCTAAAGGGTAATCTAGGCCGCCAAGAGGAAAATTAATTTGAAGCTTCAGCTGTGACTAATTGATGATTCAGAGGTTTCTTGAAATGACTAAGACGACCAGAGAGAACAAGAAATAGGTAAAACCAGAAACAACCGATTTTCACCAAAGAAATAAGCCATAAAACGTTTATTCCTTCAGCAAAGAAATAAAGAAAAAGGAAAAAAGAATGGGTTGAGAGAGGCCTGAGCTCTCTCGACCTCAGGATCACTCAGTAGCTATGAGACCTACGCGCTAGCCAGCTGCGCCACCACCCCCAGGAAAGGTACTATTTATCATATTTCCTAATCGTCTTCAAATTCTATTTAAGCCCAAAATGGGCTTGGTTATTTATTCATCAAGTTCGAACTTTCAACTTCTGTCATCCCTTAGTTTAATTTATTGGTTAGTTTTACAATTGATTCGGAGTTTGTAATAGTTCGATTAAATGTGTTCATGCTAGGTTCTCATTTGAATTTGCTTTTTATACTCTTTTTGTTTACAGTTAATCGCTTAATAGTAATGATAGAAGGATGAGTGATTCATGCAATTAACATAGCTATCATGTAACATTACCAAAAATTTCTTATCAGTTCCAATAATATATGTATGCAAAAAATAGGGAAGGGCGTAATTGAAAGAAAGCAAGAATAAAAATAGGAGTTGAGCAAATTATACTTATTTCCTAGTTAAAATTATGAAGAAAAATACAGTAAGGAATTAAGAAGCTGAAAGAAGGAGATGGAATATATTTCTTGTAATCAGATTAATTTACAAGATTACAATATTCAGTTCTTTGTTCAATTGTACCCTTCAGGTACCTGAATATTCTTTTCACTGCCTTCCAATGAATATGTGTAGGTGTTTGTAAAAACTGGCTCATTTGTTGACTGCAAAACTTATATCAGGTCGTGTGTGAGCCAAGTATTGAAGTCCACCTATAGCACTCCTATATAGAGAAGGTTCTACCATTTTATTTCCTTCACTTCTGGAGATGATCTTCCCTACAGACATAGGTGTTCCACATGGTTTAACATGTTCAAGTTTGATCCTTTTCAACAGATCTCTAGTGTACTTGACTTGAGTTAGATGCATCCTAGACTCTTCTCTTTTTACTTCAATCCCCAAGAACTAATGTAACTCACCTAAGTCCTTCAGAGCAAAAGTAGCATTCAAATTGTCAATGAAGTCTTACATTGCCTTCTGATAATTTCTTGTAATTATATCATCAACTTACACCAAGGCAAAAATTACTTGATTCTGGTTAGTGTAAAAGAACAGGGAATTGTCAGCCTTTGATCTTGAAAAACTCCATTCCAAAAGTGTTTTCTTTAGTCTCTCATACCATGCTCTACGTGCTTGCTTGAGTCCATAGAGTGCTCTCTTAAGTTTGCAGACAAAACTAGGCTTTGTTTTATCAATGAAACCTTCAGGTTGCCTCATGTAGACCTCTTCTTCAAGTTTCTCGTTGATATCAATTTGTCTGATACTCCAGTTCTTAGAGATGGCAACAGTGAGCACAATTCTTAGAGTTGCAGCCTTTGTGACAGGACTAAAAGTTTCATGGTAATCCACACCTGAAGTTTGCAAGAACCCTTTGGCTACCAGTCTTGCTTTATGCTTCAGTATTATGCCTTCAGTGTCATGTTTAACCTTGAAGACCCATTTGTTTCCAATCACTTTTTGACCAATCAGAGGTGGTACAAGCTCCTAAGTTTCATTTCTCATCAGTACTTTGTACTCATCATTCATTGCTTCTTTCCAGTTTCTATTTGACAGTGCTTCAACAACATTGTTAGGTTCCAGTTCATCCTGTTTGAGGTTGTACTCTCTGCATTCTGTGGAGTAAACTTTAGGCTTAAAAATTTCAGCTTTGCTTCTAGTAACCATAGGATGTTCAACTATCTGGTTCCTTTGCCCTTCATCATTTTGCCTTTCATCATTTAATTCAGCTTTTATTATCTGATCACTGAGAGTTTCATCCTGAGTTTGAATAAGGACTCTTTCAGCATCAGCATCTACAATTTCATTTACCTGAGCCATTCTATTTTCAACCAACTCTTGTTGTTCTGAACTGTGAAGTGCAGTTGTTGAAGTTGCTTCAGAGTGAACTTCATCAGTTGAGCCAACTTGCCTGTAGTTTTGAGGTGAATAGAAGGGTAGATAATGGATGATGGTTTCAGAATTTTGTGAGGTATTTCTTTTACTGAGAAAGGCTGACTGGAATGAGAATTCTTTTTCATTAAAGATTACATGTCTGGATATGTAAACTCTTCATGTTGGACTCAAACATTTGTAACCTTTGTGAGAATGACTTAAGCTAATGAAGACACATTTTATGGAGTGGAAACTGAACTTATGTTCCTGATATGGCCTTAGGCAAGGAAACCAGGCACAACCAAAAGTCTTAAGTAAATTATAGTCAACTTGTTCATTATTTAGAACTTGGTATGGTGCTTTCATTTTTAGAACAGGAGTAGGTAATCTGTTAATCAGGAAAGTGGCTGCTTGAAAAGCTTTCCACCAATAGTGTAATGTCATATTGGCTTGAGCAAGGAGTGTCAATCCTGTTTCAGTTATGTGTCTGTGTTTTCTTTCAGCTCTTCCATTTTGAGCTGAAGTGTGAGAGCAGGATAACCTTATAGGTCAGTGAAGGCCGTGAACTCACCTCCCCAATCAATCTGGAGAGTTTTAATCTTCCTATCAAACTTATTCTCAACAAGGTTTTTGAACTGAAAGAATAGGTTTAGGGCATCTGATTTGTTTTTCATTGGATAAATCCATGTGAATCTGCTATAGCCATCTATGAAAATGATATAGTATTTGAATCCTGAGGTAGAAGTTGTAGGTGCAGGATCCCAAATGTCTGAGTGGATAAGATCTAAGGGAGCAAAAGCAAGAGCAAGTGAATCAGATAATTTAAAAGGTAAGGAGTGAGATTTACCAAGTTGACAAGCATCACAAAAGTGACTGATTTCATTGGTACTAAATTTTTCATTACAAAGCTTGAGTACTTGAGACATCATAGTGATGGTGGGATGTCCAAGCCTCATGTGCCATTGCCTTAACCTTGACTCATTCAACTCTTTTGACTCAGCAATAAAAGCAGTAGAACCCAATTTATTGGAATAAGCTGGTTTGGAGTAGGCTGACTGTTGGTAGGTGAGTTCTTTGGTTTGGTTTGGCAACTCAATCTGATAAAGCCCATCTTTAAGCTTTCCTTCCAGCAGCACTTCCTTCGTTCTTTTGTCCTTCACAACACAGAAGTTAGGATGAAATTCCATGAGTACATTGTTATCCGAAGTTAATTGAGACACACTTATAAGATTTTTCTTAATTGAAGGCACCGGTAGTACATTGTTAAAAACAAGAGGTTTATCATTCAAACTGCACAAGTGATTGATACCAACATGTGAGATGTGCAATTTATTTCCATTACCAACAGTTAGTTTCTCATTACCACCATACTCAAGAACCTCAGACAAGTTCTTCTTCTCTGAAGTGACATGGTTGCTAGCACCAGAATCCATGAACCAGGATGCATCTGCAACAGTGCTGGATGATGCTACAAATGCTGCTGGCTTTGAGACGTTGTTCACAGGATGCTGTCTGGGTCTTCCACCCATATATCTTTCATCATAACGATTAAAACATTTGTTAGTAGAGTGATTGTTCAAACCACAGATTTGGCATAGCCCTTGAATTCAGTTTGTCTGATGAATCTGCCCCTGCTTCTTCCAATTTCCCTGCTATTGTAGCTTCTCCCTACTAAGCTAATTCTGCCTCCTCTGCTGGCATTTGGTTTATGCACAAAATTGGCTGAGGTTTGGCTTAAGTTAACTGAGGCTAAGTTATTTTTTACAGAATTAAGGTGCTCCAGTTGACTTTCAAAGGTCATTAGGACATATTGTAGTTCATGCCAGCCAATGAACTCCCTGCGTTGATTTGGACAACTATGGGTGTATATTCTTCATCAAGTCCTGCAAGAACCCATGTGACAAGATCATTGTGAGGAATGCTTTTCCCTGCAATTTCCAAGTTGTAAGCTAGTTTTTTGATTGTGTTCAAGTATTGATCAATACTCATCAAGTCTTTCCTTGTCCTTTGGAGTTCACTTATGAGAAAAGTGACTCTATATTTATTCATTACCCCAAAACTGTCTTGGACAGCATTCCAAAGATTCTGTGAAGTTGTAGATCCCATTACTCTCATGGTTATTTCTGCAGTCATTGAAGAATAGAGCCACCCCATTAGGAGCTGATCTGTGGACATCCATTTCCCATATTCAATGTTTGGTATCATCTCTACCGTAACACCAACAGGTCCTGTAGTCTGCGTTGTAAGAAATTCAGCTGGGCACGCCATTGTTCCAGTGATGAATCCTTCAAGGTTATGCCCCTTGATTATAGGCATAACCATATTTTTCCACAGCAAGAAATTATTCCTATCAAGTTTTACCAGAGGTACTTGAGAGAGGCTAATTCCAAATATTGGTGCCTGATTTCCTCCCAGCATTGGAGGCATCAGAGTGTTTGATTCAAGTTGAGCGGATTGGGTGTTAACATCGGATTCGGTATTAGCCATCAAAGCTGCTCTGATACCAAGTAAAAATTATGATGAAAAATACAGTAAGGAATTAAGAAGCTGAAAGAAGGAGATGGAATATATATTTTTTTAATCAAATTCATTCACAAGATTACAATGCCAACATTATATACAAGATGCTGGAGTAGGGAGCAAGGAAGAATAGCAATAACACGTGAAGAATCAATATAGTTACAACAATCTTGTGGTCCCAAAAGAAACTGCACAATCCGGTAAATGGCAGATTCGGTAAGTTAGAGGTGAGTGCAAATACGGTAAGTTATAGGAATATCGGTGAGTGTCAATCCGGTAAGTTAGAGGAAATCCATGACAGTTAGAATAACATAGTTTAACATTCCTCATGGAATAGAATGCAAATATGAATAAATAAATGAGAATTTAGCTGCAAGTAATAGGATCATCACATTTGTCATGCAAGCATTGGCTAATGGGACCCCGTAACAAAAAATATTAACAGAAATTTCCTATCAAAAATATTGGCTTCTAACTGCATCAACGGGAGAAAGCATTATTATATAATGATTTCGATAATATTTATTTTCAGAGTAATGATATTCATTATTGGTGATGATTATTATTCGTCTCATTGAGTATTCAACTTAAGCATTTTTGGTAATGGTTTACATTATAAATAAATAGAAATGATTTCTAAATAATATTTGTGAATTCTTCGAGATATATGGATAAAAAGTGATTTGAGTGTTTATAAATTTGAGCCAAACATATTAGAAGAGTGATTCGAACCTTTATATATTAATTATTATTTTATATATTTAGACACTTTGAAATTNTGTGAATTCTTCGAGATATATGGATAAAAAGTGATTTGAGTGTTTATAAATTTGAGCCAAACATATTAGAAGAGTGATTCGAACCTTTATATATTAATTATTATTTTATATATTTAGACACTTTGAAATTTGATAACTCATTTGACATAATCAATCTTGAAATTCAGTTGTGTAATTTAGACAATTCAATTACTAGTCAGAAGTGTAGAGGTAGCTCATTTGAGAATACCAAACATGACTTTTCACTTGTTTTCTGGTCTCGAGGCCAGACTCTCTGAGTTGATGAGAGGACTCACTACAGCAGGTGAATGAATTGCAGAAGAATATTACGAGGGAGGAGGAGATTGCTGAGTGTTACGTGAAAATCCCGCAAGCGTACGGGTTCGTTGTACAAGTAATAATCGCGATGAGTGAGTTATCGTCTCACAGGGAATAAGGCTCAATTTTAG
>CAIGRT010217691.1:0-10665 GCA_903798405.1 Fraxinus platypoda
ATTTTAAAATAAAAAAAAAATTGTCAAAAATTTGGGGGGGGGGGGGTCCGGGTCCCCCCCAGGACCCCCCAGCTCCGCCAGTGGCTGCATTAGATGTTTCTGGTGGTGTTGAAAGGGTCTAAACGGTTGGAATTAAAACATCTATGCATTAGATGTGTGAGGCTTTCCGACAGATAATTCAGAAATAATCATCATCCATGATGGATATCAGTTGAAAAATAGAAAATTTCTCTGAGATCGTACTTTAAAGGGAATTTATTCATTCAAAAGAGTTCAAGTTCTTTCAGTTTTTTAGAGATTTATGATCATTTCGCATTATTCGCACACCATACTCTTGATTTTGTTTATTCCACACTTCATATGATTTTGCAGTTCAATTGAGGACTGAATTATACTGCTGATGATGATGTATACATCCCGTGCAAAAGGTGTAAACACATGCATGATGGCTGCTCGCAGGCCTCTAATGTTGACATTGGAGTGCAATTATTGAATTAGTTGAGTATTGATGAGAAAGACTAAGAGGTAGCTTGTACAAATTTACTTGTGTTTTTGAAGTCTGTTTTGCTATTGACTTGTACTTCGGAGAAGTAAATCTACATCTTCTGTAGGTGAGGGTGAGGAAGTGGTCACAGCTATAGGGAGTGAAGTAGATCGGCTCGAAAAAGAAATCCAACTGGTTCATGGTATTAGGCATGTCGATATTGAAGCACGCAATCCAGTTAGATCATAATTATTTTGACACAAAAAATTTGTGCAGTTTTCTTGAATAAATGGAATTTGTTCACATCAGACATGAATCAGTGTGTAAACTGTGAATAGTGAGACCTCTCGTTAATATATGAGTTCAGCATATTTTTTTTTTCTTTTTCTGCTGTGGCCATTTCTTGTTTTTCTCTTGCCAATGTTATATTGAGTACGTAGCCGGTTCATTGCAAGCTCTCAGCAAGAAACATCAAAATTTCAACTGCTGAAACGTATTCTCTGATACGAACTATGCATGGAGGTGATATGAACGTGAATTGATCGTATCGAAACGAGGAAATTGACAATTATGGTCAGAGGTTGAGCTCCAACTTGAATTTACGAGGGACTCAAACCTTCGAATGGATAAATGACAAATAAATTCTTCAACCCCTTTTTCATTTATTTTGCACTCTTTAAATAGAGGCATAAACTTTAAACCGTCGTGTTATGTGTATATAATGATTTACATATACGTGATGTGGTGAGATATGATTGGACATAATATCTTCAACTAAATAAAAAAATTTTACCACTCTCTTTTTGACACATCATCTATATGTAAATTATTATGCCCTCGTTTGTTTCTCATTTTTCATCCATAAAAATAAAAAATATGACCGTTATCCATCACATCAAGCCATCCATTTTGAATTTCTATATCTTGTGCGATGCCCAATAACGACTATATTTTTTTATTCTTATTCTATAATAATGAAAATCAAACGGGCCCATATTGTTACTGCATTATGTACAGGTAGCATTATTCAACTTAAAATTCCTGCTAACAAATATAATGGCAAATAATTAGCACAAAATACATGACTACCTAGACTTTTTCAAATTGAAATAAAAATAAAGCGAAGTGTACAATATTGGTTAACAATCATGTGTTGTCAAAATTCAAATTTATGTTGTTGAAATTAATTTTTTAAAATTGATGAATTAGATGATACCAAATAGGATATTGCTGACTAATGTTTTACATATCATATAGCAATAGCATGATTCTAAAATATAGACTTTTTAATAAATTGAGGACCCACCCATGAGCTAAAAGCTGGAAATGGATAACCTAACTTCACCTACCCTCCTTTACAAACATTTACCTTTTAACTTTGGACCGTTCTACATAACAGAAAGGAAAATGCTATGTGTACACCTCAATGCATTACACCCCTCTCACATGGAGAGGGGCCCACAAATATTTTATTATTTGTGGACCCCCTTCGATGTGAGAGGGGTGTAATGCATTATGTAGTGCATTATGTACACGTAGCATTTCCCAGAAAGGAAAGGGCTCCATGTTTGAGCAGGATCTACGTGGTCGACAGGCGCCTCGCCTATAGGGAAGCGTCACGTAGCCCCCTGTTTGAACGGGGCCTGTTCAAATAGCTTTATCCTTTTAACTTTTTAAAGCAATAGGCCATGTTCAAACAACTTTATTTTTAACTTTTCCAAGCATGAAAAAGTCTTAAAGCCAGCAAGGAAGCTACCAAGCAAAGCAAAGCAAAAACATGTTTCTTACGCAAAATGTTCAGATTAAAAATTCAACTTTTGAAAAATGCGAAATCCTAGAATGAAAGGGAACAAAAATACATTCAAACTACAATAATTTACAAAAAAAAAAATGATTAAAAAGAGCAGCTTTTTAAGAAAGATGACTATATTCACACCATAATTTTTGTTTATTACATCATGTTTAAATTGTTATGAAGATCTTCAACTTTACTCATTGTCACATTCATAATTCAACTATTCTCAATCGCATTCTCATCATTGATGTCCCTAATGACGATTTATTTCTAAGAAATCTGTTAAGAGAACATACAAAGACTTAATTATTTGTCATTCATATAACCAATTAATACAACAACTATGAAAGTTCGACGAAATATTTGCCTCTTATTTCATGTATCTAACACAATATTTGGATAGAAATTGTCAATGTGGATATGCTAAATTAATTGAAGTTTTAAGGATAAAAACCTATTGAAAAGAATAAGGACTCAAGTGTGACAATGAAAAAAAAATTCATTGCAACTAAATTGTGAGTAAGTAAAAAAGAAGAAAAATATAAATTGCATCTTGAGTTAAGCAAATGTTACCATTTTCAACTTGCAAATTGGCGCAAACGTTAGTTGACAATCATGTGTTGTCAAAATTTAAGTTTGTGATGTAGAAAATAATTTTTTAAAATGGATGAATATGATGATATCAACTAGGATGTTGTCAACCAATGTTTTATATATAGCATGATTCTAATAAATTGAGGAGCCACCCATGTCTGTCTAAGCTCAAAGGTGGAAATAGATATCCTAACTTCACCTATCCTTAGACAAACATTTACCTCTTAACTTTGGACCATTCTACATGAACAATAAAATAGATGCTTAAGAATGACTCTTCTTTCTCCCTCTACATGAATTGAGGATTAATTCTATTCTGTTTTTCCACAAACAAAGGTACGTGAATTGATTATTAACTTCAATTGATTCACAATAACAAATTAAGGTTTTATGATTAGAAAATGGAAAGGCAAAAGCGTAACCTCTGATAATTCTCATACGTACGTAGTAGTTGTCCAAATTCAACATAGTTAATCGTAAAAGTTAAAATAGATGACCATTGATGCATAAAGAAAGTAGTATGCTGTATGAACTTTTGAACCATGCTATAAGAAAGAAAGTTTTCTCAGAATCTCATCGGCAACAAAATAAAATATGCATGCTTTCTATATGTTTGCATGGCATTCCTTAGTTAAAAAACATAGGCTGCATTTCGGACCTCCATAGATATTTGGACAACATTGTATACTCAATTAATCAAAAATCTAAAGCCAACACACATTCATAGAAATGACAGGAAGATCACATGCATGTGTATATGCACATATCACACATGTACATAGAGAGAGAGAGAGGACTGGTTTGACTCTCTAATGCACTAGTGGAACATAATTCCAATCAACCATACTGTGTGTACAAAATACTGTACATACAGAAAACTCACAGAAAAAACACAATACAGGTGGGCCCACATTTTTTTGCAATATTTTATTCACAGGGGACTCACCCCCACATGAGATTTTTGGTGAAGTTCTGATGAGATTCTTTTGGGAAAGTGGAATTATTGTATTCCAATGCACTAGTGGAACTTTTCAAAGGAGGTGACCCAATTGAGCACTGCTCGTCTTTATTCACTCGCCCAATTAAGATGACATCATTTCAAAGCAAGATTTTTTTATTTTTTATTTTTTTCCCATTTTTGGTTAGATTCAAAAACTTTTAAGAGGTTTTGGAAAAAATAATTCAGGTGAAAATTTTTCCATATTGGAGGGTGCTAATTTTTCAATTAATTATTAATTCATTTGATTGATGTTTCGTCCGAGAATGTCTGAAGTAGTTGTATGGTTATTTGATTGATAATTCGTCCGAAAATGTCTGATTTACTTGTATATGATTTTTTATTAATATAATTAACATTTATCGATCAAAAAAAATTTATAGCTTATCATCGTTACTTGTAACTTTACGTATGTCCAAATTAGTAAATAAAAAAGATGTGAAAATTATGGTGTAACAATAAATCCCACCCCGCACCCACCAACGGCATTCCCACCTCACCACCCAAGCCCCAAAAATAGTCGGCAAGCAAACCATATGCGCAACGGCATCTCCACCGTCACCGTCACCGCCACCGCCACCAAAACCAAAAACCCGCTGGAAACAATTACCCCATCAAAGGGGAAAGCAGACATCTAAAATTTCCCTTTTCAGCATCATTAGTGGCCCAAGGGAAAAGACTGCATATATGGATGCAACAAACTGGAATGAAACCATTAAGGTTGTGATGAGGGTGAATTCGATGGCGGTGATGCATTCGATGAGGTGGGACATGAAGAACTTGTCGAAGAGGTGAGGAATTAAACAGGTGAAACTGAGGAGACGATGGGACTGTCGCGGGAGAAAAGTTTAGATGGTAATCTTGAAGCCATCTTCCTAACAATTCCTTCGTCAAGAATATATTTCACCCCAAAATGCCTGTAGCAAAATTTCACAATAAACTTCCTAAAAATTTCAATCTTTATTGGTGAGTTTCTGTCATTAAAATGGTAGAAATCAGGTAGCACCAGGAATTTGCCGCCGCAAGGGAAAACCCCCTGGTTTCTGCAGCAGAATATTGCTGAACTGCTCGAAAAATTGAGAGAGGCTACTTGTACCGGTCAGGGTGACAACCCTGACCGGGGCCTCACATCAGGGGGGTCTCCCACTTTTTGTTTTCTAATTTTTTATTCAGGTGGGGTCGACTCATGTGAGAGTTTGTCAACATTTTTGTCAAATTTTTTTTGTACAAGTAGCTTAATTCCGAAAAATTTGACATAACCGACCCTCACATTTGCGCGTGGGTCCCGCCTTAATTAAAAAAACGCCAAGCCTCACATTTGCGCGTGGGACTCGAAATTTCCTTTTTCACGCGTAGTTTGAACGGACCCTCTTATCTGCGCTTTCCAAGAAATTTCTCATCTTCCTTCCCCCAAGTTCCGATATCTTCCTGGAAGCTTCAAATTTGTGCAAGTCTATATATACGTTTAAGCACCACCAAGCATACACACGAAAGCTAGCTGAATATGACGACAGAGAGATTGAAAATTGTGAGGCAGAGAGAAAAGCTAATTTCGAAAGAGGGATTAGGTCAAGTTTGCCCCCGTTGCTCTGGGCCCGTTCTTGCTATGGATTATGACACACAATTAGTAGTGTTCTGTGTGCCTTTTCCTCACAAGATAACGCGCAAGTTTTATTGCACTGTCTGCTCCACTCGTCTCGTCTCCACCGCCTGAATCAATTTAAGGTCTCAAATCTGAGAGTGAATGTAACAATGAGTTATTGTAATAATATATAGTTCCCTGCATCTAGCAAATGATGTTATGCTGTGTGGATGTAATTTACCTGTTATGGTTTGCTATATAAATCGTCGTATAATAAAGTAACATCCCAGATGTATTTGTATTCAGTCAGTGAACTGAACGAAGACAAAAGGGATGAAACTAAAGTTTACAAGATTAAATCTTTCTTTTATGAACAACTCTCTATTTAGAATAAAATCGAAATTTACAAAGAACACAAATTTTTAAATTATACTCGAAGAAATTTCGATCCAAGGCAGTACCGATAACTATAAGGGAGCTCCCCATGACGACGATATCCACATACTACAACAATAATTCAGCGCAGGGGGGGTGGGTCACATGTAAAATATTGGAAAAAACCTACCCACCGCGGGGTGAAGTAATGCTTACTTCACAGGGGGGGCTGTGCCCTTTTTTTGTTCTTATATATACTTGTGGGGCCCACCCCTTTTGTAATGGGATTAAACCAGAAAATTTTTTGACGGAAGTTTTGCATCCACTCACTTGTGAGGCCCACCAGAATAAAAAATGAAAACAATACCTACCCCTGCATTGTGTGTATCTGGTGTGAGGGCCCTTATGAAAGTAACGATAATGCTGGGGGAAAAAATAGACTGATGTGGCAGTAGCGGTGGCAAAAAAGCTCAGAGGCAAGCTGCCTGCCTGTGCAGCAGCAAGTTGCTGCTGTTGCTGCCTTGCAGCAGCTTGCTGCTGTGTTGCTGCTGCAGCAGAAGCTTGTTGCTGCAATGCTGTTGCTGCCTTGCAGCAGCAGCACTGCTTCAGGCAGCAAGCTGCTAAGGCTTCAGCAGCTTGCTGCTTGCCTGTTGCAAGCTGCCTGCAACAGGCAGGCAGCTAAAAATAGCTGCCTGCAAAGGCAGCTAAAGAGAAAAAAAAATCAAAAAATTCGAGCCAGCTCGGCCCGCTAAGGCTCGGGCCAAAAGCTCGGGCCGAGCCTCATTTTTTTTGGCCGGGCTCGGCTCGTTGCCATCGCTATGTGGCAGTGAGTGTTTTTATGATTTTTTTTCCCATTCTCCAATGAAAAATTGCCAAGTGTAGTCTGGAAATGCTTTTCTGTCATTGACCCGACCTTGTAGCTTGATTGATGAAAGTAATGCCATGTACAGAGGGCATTACTCTAATTCAGCACCACAAAGTAACAACGGCAGGAATGCCACTTTCCCATGGCATTGGCAAAAATGTCCAAAATTCACCCAACGTCCATTTGGCAGTAATTTAGATCAAAATAATCTTGTTAGCAATTTCTAATTTCATGCTAAAGACAAAGTTTCATACAACTAGGCATGTTTGAGCCAAATTATTATAGAATGAGAATGAAAAATATAGCTGTTATTGAGGTCCACACAAGAGATAAAAAATTTGAATTTAAATGTTGATGTGGCGGATAACGATGAGATAATAATTGTTGGTCAATAAAACTTTGACACGTAACCTACCCTAATTATTTCAAAAAGTACAATTGTTCACTTCATGAATGCAAAATCCATATAACTATGGCAAATATTTTGCTTGAAACTCGGCAGTGGGGTTCTTTTCTTTCCCGTTTAATTTGTGTTTACTACGTGTTATTGGACTTCTAGGTATGTTTTTTAATACCATCCATATATACATCCCACTGGTTCAAGAATATCACTTGCCAGACTTCATTTTCTAGTTATTTCGACGAAATGAATTGACTGAGTTCTCATGTCGCCTCTCATCACAAAATTTACTTGAAGTCCCATCAGTTAAGATCTACACTTCACCGATCTGCAAGAGAGATCATTGGCAAAGTTCCCTCAATAAAGCTCGGTGGATTTCTCCTTCCTTGATTCGTTTTGGTTTCTAGAAACTCCTTTTAAGGGGAATCAGTCAGGACATGAAATTATTAGAATTTATTCTTCTTGAAAGCAAGCAGGGAAATAGCTGCCACTTGGATTTGAATATCAAAATTGACTCCTTGGGTGGAACGCTCACTATCTCGAAGTTCTCCTGTACATGCATACTTGAAATTCTTTTAAAAAATCTAGTTTAATTACGTATTGTTCAGAAATAAAACAAAGCGAGATAATATATATAACAAAATATGAAGTATATGATCGCAAACAAACAAAGATAAAAGACAAAGATTTAATTGGCATAGGAATAAAGTATTTTATTCAATTGACTAATATGGAGAAAACAAATGCAATAATTGCGCCTACACAATTATTCTATATTTCAGTAATACAAAATTTGTGAAAATAGTCTAATATTTATAAGGGTGGATGTCAAACCCTAGAAATATCACAAAGATAGAAACAAGATAAAAAATCACGTGGAATGAAGGAAGGAAAACACGTGCAAAGAATGAAAAAATATTTTCTCAAAAAATCTAACCTAATTTGGGTAAAAAAAATTCAACAATCTCTACCTTGACACAAATTTCGATGCAACGAACGAAACTCCAAGATTTTTGTACCTGAAAAAATAAATCTGACTACAATGAATACATAAACCCAAACACCGAGTTCTCCAAAATTTACAAAGAATTAGAAATTACCAAATAGTGTCAAAGTACACAATGTAGCAAAATCAACTCCCAACACTTTCATGGAAGGCCCCTGGCAACACCTTCAAAAATGCTAAAAACATATGCAACAGCATTCACGTACCTATTAGGTACAAAACTTGTGAAAAGAGTCTAGTATTTATAATGGTGGATGTCAAACCCTAAAAATACCACAAAGATGGAAACAAGATAAAAAATCACGTAAAATAAGGAAAACAATATTTTTCCAATAAAAACACGTACAAAGAAGGAAAAAAAAATTTCTCAAAAAATCCAACATAATTTGGATAAAAAAAAATCAAACACATATTTGACACTGTTGAGATCTTGTTTCTATATGAATAGTGAGCATTGTATGATATACAATTGTACAAAATCAACTTGAGTACCAATTAAAATCCAATTAAAATTGAAAATATAGTCGTTATTGGGTCTCACTCGCCTAATAAAAGTCAACAATAACGGCTAATTTTTCAATTTTAATCCGATTTTAATCTCTACGGAACACGCAAATGAGTCGATGCAGTATAAATCTTCTTATTCGAAGTTGGATTATTTTCCATTGGGGTATGGTCTACAGTGTGACGACCTATTTGAATTAAGTTTGAAATAATAATTGCCATTTCTTTGTCACAAGTGCCATGTTATAGAAGTTGGAGGTTATCTTGTCATTTATTTATCACTCATTTATTTGTTTTGAGATCAAATATCTGTTAGAAAACGCGTCCCCTACAACGATAAGTTTACTGTCGATCCCTATATCATGGAGCTGGTTGTTGCTTTGTAAGGACGCAAGGTTGGGATTATAACATTTATTAAAGCTTTTCACAGGAGAAAAGTGTATTCTAACTGTTGTTTGGAATGGAAACTTATTGAAGCTTAGTTTGTTACAAAAATTATGATCCAAGCTGTATTCTTGTTATTTGAGTTCTACATTTCTTGACATTTTAAGATCATGCAATTCTTGATCACTGCTTGATCTAACTTTAACGCGGCCATGTTGATATGTCTTTGTAGATGACGAGCTCCCGTAGATGTCAAGTTCCAAAGGAAGAACGAGTTGCTGTGCAAATATCACAAGTCAGCAACACACGATACGTTAAAGTCATTTCCTACTGTTGGCTTGCTATCGCCATATTATTAGTGTCCGTGCATCTGTATTTAAACCAATTTTATTATTTTTTGTTCGTGAAATTCCGCAAGTGTACGGATCGTGACAAGTAATAAAGTGGATTTATTAAGTCCGAATACCGAATACCGTCCACAGATATTACTATCTACTATAAATTTTTAAACTAACCTAACTTCAATTTAAATTAAAATAGTAACTAATTATCAAATCAAGTTTTGTTTTCTAAGCGAAGTTCTAATAAATAAAATAACAAACTATTAATTAAAATAACAAACTCAAATTAAAACCGTAGAGAAGATTATTTGATTGGATTGTTAGGATTTTCGATTTCACTTAGGATATTTATCATACATTTAATTCCAATTTATTCTACCACTTTTCATACGTGTCGACGATCGAATTAACATATTATATTTAGTGATCTCTTTCGAGCAACACTAATCCTATTTATATGTCCGAANAATTAAAATAACAAACTCAAATTAAAACCGTAGAAAAGATTATTTGATTGGATTGTTAGGATTTTCGATTTCACTTAGGATATTTATCATACATTTAATTCCAATTTATTCAACCACTTTTCATACGTGTCGACGATCGAATTAACATATTATATTTAGTGATCTCTTTCGAGCAACATTAATCCTATTTATATGCCCGAACTTACTATATCTCTATGTAAATTCACACATATATAAACGCATTAATCTATAGAAATTCAACAAAGATCTCTTAGTTTATAATTATCTATCGATCTCTTATAACGTCTATGTTAATTATTACACAAACTAGAATTATACATCACCTATCGGTCTCAGTATTATCCCTAAATCAATTAATTGTTGCGCAAACAATTAAATCATTAAACATACAATAATTAATTAACAAATATTAAAATGGTATGAAAATCTTGAAATTAAACATATAATAAAAACTCTAACCTACATCATCCATCTTAACAATAAAAGTATTTAGCCAATCACAACGTTCAATTTAAACACGTAAAAATGAAAAGACATCACAAAAAATTGACCAAACGTGATTAATTCCAATTTATTGCTCCAACTTCAGTCAATTTCTTCCCTATACGTGCAGGCATTCTGTGTATAACTTCCAACATCAACCACTTTTCTTGACTTTATGCTGCCTCAATTTGCGTGTATATATATAATAGGGTAATTAGCATAAATGATCCCCAACGTTTACACTCATTGCTAAAATGGTTCCTATCGCTTTAAAATTGGCATTTGTACCCTTATTTCAAACGTTTCTTACGGAATTGGTCCTTCCATCCATTTCCGTTAACTCAACCGTTAGAACCTTTCGATAATT
>CAIGRT010217693.1:0-19359 GCA_903798405.1 Fraxinus platypoda
TTTTCTTTTATTTTGTTTTAATTATTTTAAAGGATAAATGCAAAGTTGCCATCTTACCTTTTTAATTTTGTCAAATTATACTATTATTGGTCAACTAACGGTCCATCCATTTAAATACCAACTGCTAATTTTTCAAAGGTTAAGGATTTTCGTTAGCACAAATTGAAGGTTAGGATCGTTGCTGCAATTTTCCCTTTATCTTTTCTTACCATTTGGCTCCATTGTGACTTTGTACAGTAGAAGATTTAACTTAACTAGAATTGTGTCAACCATATCGTATTTTTAGCTACTGTTTAGTGGAGATTAAAATTAGATTTTTAGTAGATTTTAATAAAAGTTGATAAAATGTATAGTTGAAAAGTTGTGGATCCCATGACATATGTAGTTAAACTTAAATACTGAATTTGACTTACATTAAAATTTAAATTTTAATCCCTCTCAAATATGGCTTAATTTGCCTCTAGGATCTATCCTGGCACCAAAATAATGACAACGATATACTTACTGTCACAAGTCAATTGATGTTTAGAAGCATGTTTGGCTACTTTTAAAAAGTTACTTGTAAGCAATTTTTTCATTCTCAAATATATTTAGATAATCTCATTACCCTTTTTTATATAAAAAGAAATGGCAACAACCCTTACCTTACTAGCTATTACCAAATCTAAAAATTATTTATTTTAAAACTTACTCATAAGTAAATTAAGTTAAACGTTTTGGGTTTTGGAGTCTAACTGCAATCCCCACTTGGCCATGATTCAAGTGCATGTGGTCTCAATAATGGAAAACAAGTTAATTATAATTGTAAGAGAAATGTATGAGACATGATCCTCACACATTTCTTGGGTGTCAGCCAGGATACAGTCAAGGACCATACAGGCAACATTAAACAAATTTGATGGGATTAACAATGTAGTGACAAGATTGAAAATGTTCTTTAATATTTATTAATTCAAGATTTTATTCACTCAGGAATATAGATAAGAAATTATACTAAAAATGTAAGAAAGTTATCATCTAGTGGTTAGGAAATACAAAAGTTTAGGGCATATTCTCCCCGCTTATTCAGGTCGTTTTCAGTTTTCAAAAACACTGAAAACACGTTTACTTACCTATTTTCAGAAACGAATTTCCAAAAATAAGTTTAAAATTTACAAAGAAAACGGAAAACACTAAAAATGTCATTTTAGCTGTTTTCAGTTAAAATCAAGCCAAAACTTTTTTTTTAAAAAAACAATTTTTCAAAATGACAAAAAAAACGTGTTTTCAGCAATCTTAAAATGGACACTCAAAACATAAAATCCAAAATGAATTTAAAACTAAAAACTGAAATACGAAGAGAACGGCCCCTTATTGTCTCTTTTAAAAAGAGTAGCATTTGCATTTTTTGAACACATGCATGACATTTGGTGATTGAGACATGCATTGTATAGATCTAAAGAACTCTCATTTGCAATAGCAATTTTATCTCCGTGAACATTTAGCAGAAAACGAGACGAATCAAAATTTAGCATAATCTATTATAGTTGTAAAGAATGTAATCACATTAGATATTTCATTTTAATGTAACAAGTCATATATGTAATCGACCTTGAATTTACTAAGAAAAGTTGCGGTTTGTCGTCGTAAAATAAAAGGGATAAATTTCCCTTTTTAAGCCTAGTTAAAATTGTTGGGATTATATTGTTGAGGCATGTTGTGTACTTGTGTTTGGGTGACATTGGACCAACATGCATTAACTTACACTAGTGAGCCATTGAAACATGTATATGTCAAATATATAGTATTAGTACCAATTGAAAGTGGAATATTTTGTACAACTTTTCTGCAGATGACAAAAAACAAAAATTTTACACACTTGAATCCAGATTAAGGCAGCTATAAGGCAAATGTAGCAGCCATCAGAAATGTTGCCTATCTACTAAATATGTGAGAACTGTATTAGGCTATGATTTGATACGCAGTACTCGACAGGATTAGGAAGTATAACAGTTCTTTATAGTCGAATACTGTACAATCTACCTTACCAAATAAATTGTAAAAGTACGCAAAAAACTTTCTAGCCCGCATCAAACTTTGAATCCTTCAGATACCACCCCCATTAGGATCCTGCACCGGGACACTGCGTTGGCTGCAGTTCATAGTACCACCAGCCATGTTCTGGGAGGATGCTGTTCTGGAACCAGACACAATGTGATCTCTAAGATCTTTAATCATATTGTATCTCTCGATTTCGTCTTCGGTATTCTTCTCCCATGCTTGTGAAGAAAACTCAAACAATTCTCTCTTGTCGAACATGTCTGATTTTTCTTGTATACTGGTGAATTCCCACTCTATGCCATCTGAAAATCTTGTTTCTGAGGAGATGTTTAGTTTCTTGTTTTTTTCAGAAATAGACTTCCTCACCTTAATTTTATCGACTGAGTTCCTAGGCTCGTTTTTAATACCATTGCTCCACTCATAGCTCTTGCTAATATCGTTCACATTTAACTCAATGGAGTGAAGATCACTATCGGCTAAATCATCTTCTTCCCCTAGGTTCCCTTTATTTACTGGTTCGAAATTTTCCTTCTCTTTATGTTGGTAGGGGCACGAGCCTGGAAGCGTTTCCCTTAAATATTTCTCGAGCTGCTTGATTTTTTCACAGCTTGGGGGGCTCTCATCTTCTTCTCTACCTGTTTTCGACTTCAAATAGGACTCAAGTTCACTCCTCAACTCGTCTACAATTGCATTTTTCTCCTCAAATTCATACTTAGCTTCCGAAAGCTTCATTTGCACTCTTTCTTCGCGGAGCACGTCGGCTAGCTGAAGCATTTCCCTCTCCTTTTCCACTTCTTCGCGAACTTTCGCCGACTGTATTTTTAGTTCCTCGACTTTGGCTCTGTCTTCTCCAATGCCTCGGGCTAACTCATCACAGGCTCGTTCCAATATCTCTCGTGCCCTCTTCTCGGTTTCAAGTTCTTCAATTGCCCTAGACAAAGACGTCTTTGTCTCCGCCAATTCTAGACCAAGTTTCTTGTTCAATCTCTCAGTTTGTCGCCTCAGCTTTCTCTCGATCTCTAGCTCTCCAGATATAGTTGTAATGGCACTGTGAATCCTATCTCGTTCTTTAATTTTCCAAACTGCCTTCTCCTCTTCAAACTGCCTCAACAGTATATCAACCTCACTTCTATTTGTCCTTTGTTCTTGGATTAACTTATTGACTTGAATACATGCGCGCTCAAGTTCAAATTTCAGAGATGAGACGAGCGATAAACTAGTGGATTGTTGCTCTTCAAGGCGCCAAATACGACTTAATACTTTGAGCAGTTCTTTAGATGTTGTGAGCCCGTTATGCACATCCTTGAGACGATTCTTTCCTCCAACTGCATGTCTGCAAGGGGTCTGACCATGAGATTGTGCCTGATCAACCTGCATAACTTATAATTTGATCAACATATTCCCTGCTTTAGCGTACAAAATTCTTATAAGAGGACATGAATAATATTATATACTGCTAAAAGCAAACGGAAGATTGTTAGTCCACCGATATTCGATACTTCCCAATCTCAAGTTCTATAGAATTTACTCAACCTATAATCCTATATACAAAACAACATGACAAAAACGAAAGTTTTAACTCTGAATCAATTCATGTCCACAACAACCATATGGGATGTCAGCATAGGTGGCTCCCAGAAAAAAACCTAAACCACGTTCCCTGTTCCTTAGTCTAAACAAGATTTGTCCATTTCTTCAAGCACAGTTTTATTAGGCCAAAAGAGTGGCTCCAAAAGCAGTAAATGCTATCAATACTATCATCATTGCATAAAATGTGGAAAATTTTCTATAAATACATGTAGTGATGTAGACAGACACTGACTCTATTTTGTTTCCTGAAGGTGTATAGCCCCAAAATTAATTTGAAAACCATGCCAATGAAAATGAAAGGTATTTTCTGTAGCATACCAGAACCTACAAACTGGATCCTTTGGCCAGTGCTAAGAAGCCAAAAAATAGGACTATTCAAATGTAAGTACTAAAGATATTGATTTTCACAATTCTCGTGTTATTTTCTACATTTACTACAGTTATTTCCACGATAGCAATATTGTGTAATTAATATGTGCATGAAACAAAAGGATCTCTGACCGGGTTAATAAGGTGGAATTCATAATGGAAGATACATTTATTTGTAATATTAAGGGTCTTGCTCTACACAGAACAGTAACACATGTCCTCCTATTCTTCTATTTTTCTGCCTCAATTACCTTTAGTTCATAGTTTCTAATATGGTATCAGATCAGACTTAATCGGATCTTAGATTTAGGTTCATCATTACTTCATTATCGGTCAGGCAGCATTGCAGCCACTCATCCAGCTAATATTACTCCTAATGGGTTCTCTCATTCGGTGCGACTCTTTCCTGATAAAACAATTATCGACTAAGGTTACTAAAGGAAGGAACACATTTTGTTACCTCGAATAAGAAGTTGTGAGGAGAGATGAGGCCTCCCAAATTACTGTCAGACTGCAGAAGTTTTTGAGAACCAGCCGATGCTCTTCTTCGATGACTGCCAACTTTAGAGGGATCCATTCTCTGCAAATTCAAACCAGAAAATCACAGAAAATTTCAATGTAATCTGCAGAAAAAAATGCCCAATACTATCAAAAGAAAATGCAATTCCACCTCAGAAACGTGAATATGAAATGGATCAGACAAGTGAAATGGCATTGAATCCAATTTCAATACCTTCAAAATCCCACTTTTCCTACTTATTCCTATTTCACTTATTTTCTCCTCCAAATTTTCTTTCGTCGCTCTAGATGAAGAAAACCCATTAAACTCCCTTAACATGGTAGCCAATTTTCGGGCTGTAATCGATAAATCTTTAGCTTTATCACCAACATTTGACAGCAAATACTTGCCATTTTTCATTGATGGTGATCTTGAACTCATCCTCTTCCATATTGGGACAGGAATGCATGATCCACCCGATCTTTTCCCCAACAAAATCGCCCGTTTTAACCGATAACTCTGGACTAATGATGATGAAGATGACGATGAACACCCTCTTTTTCTCACCTTGGATTGCCCTGTTTTCCCATCAAATTTCAAGTTTTCCCTTGGCATTTTCAATATATAGATCTGAACCCAGGTTTCAAAATTCACTCAATCCAACTCATATACCACGAATCTCTACAATCAAAGTTATTGCAAAAAGATTTAAAGCTATACATTTGGTACACATATCAGCTTTGTATATGGCACTTTCAAATTGTTTTATAAATTATGTGATGCGAACAAAAAATACTGTGAAAGATTATTCTAAAATGCTTTATCAGTCAAAAAAGATAGCTAAATGAGTAAAGTATTGAACGTACCCTTATTAACTGTACTGATACGCAATGATGGCATGCAAATTGGTGCCCTTTTAAAGTTATAGGCTTTTGTTTCAAACTTCCAGAGAGGGAAAAGAAAAGAGAAGAAGCATGTGAAATACTGGCAACTTTAAAGCTTCATCTTATAGTTGGGAAAGTAATGCACATATACATATGTGTGTATTGATAATAGAGAAGAGAGAGAGAGAGTGAGAGTCATCAGTTTCTCCTCTTTTTCATAAAAAAGGAAAAGTTTTAGTAATAAATTTGATGAAAGCTTACCAATTTTGATTTTGGCTAGGCTGTATACATATGAATTTTGGAGAAAAATATAGTTAAGACCTCAATATATTTGAAAAAAGAAACAAGGTACTCAAATTTGAATTTGTAATAAGTTGGTCTCTAATTCAAGGTTTAGACGTTTAAATCACATTTTTACACTCGCATAATTAAAATTGTTTGTAATGCTCATTTTTCTTTCATTTGTCTTTTCTGAGGCATCGATTTACAAGGTGCGATAAGCGCATGTGAGTCTCAATGGTTGAGCATATGCGCTGAGGGAACATAAGATGAGATTGGACAAAAGGAAGGAACGAAGAAGGAGCTTCAGCTTCTCGTCTTTCATCATTTTAGAAAAAGTAGAGAATTTCCTTTTAGTACAATATGCATTACATTTGTAACTCTCGATCTTTTTGCTACCGTGTCCATCACTTGTAATATACCTTGTTATGCTCTTCGTCACAACCACTTGTAACATATATTATTACAATGTCACCAACATATCCACAACCACTTGTAACATATCTTATTACACCGTTCCCATAATAATCACTTGTAACATATATTATTACACTGTCGCCACCATATGCGATGTCCCCACAACCAATTGTATTATACCTTATTACAGTGTTACCACCATCATAACCGTCGTCGTCACCATTTGTAATATTCATTATTACACTGACGCCACGAAGACCATCTCTGCCCTAATGTCCACCACCCGCCACCATCTTCAATGTCTTGCTTGTTCAAAGTTCAGATCATTATTACTTTCTGTTTGTGCGTGCGTAAGTTTGCAAGTGTATTTGTTTTTAAAAAAGTCGGTATTTTATAAATAAAAAAGTGTGTACTTGTTTTTCGAAAGCCTTAATGCTCTTCCACACTAGCCTTATTGAGAAACTTTCTTGTTTCAGACTGCAGACTGGAACTTGACTTGAAAACGATAGCTACTAACAAAACAATTACGACTACGCAACCTTGCCCACCAAAAGATCTCATTTCGATTCAGGATTGACCTAAGATGTAAATATCATAATTGATAGCAAACTTGGGAGTTTGGATACTGACTGATAGGGACGATACACTCTCTCTCCAAAGATCAAGACCGAGTGTTCAAACTTTATTAAAAATTCTGTATCTACAATTGTACCTTTAGATAATTTCAGTCATCTTAATTTTGTATCGGATTTTATGTCAAATGGACCAAAACTATCCTGGGGGTCCATATGCTACAAAATCAAGACCGGAAACCCATTTAGTACTAATTGGAAGTTGAATTAATGACCGGTTTACTCTATTTCCAATAGATTAGGTACACTAACTATAATTTCTCTTAGCAGTTTTTAAAAACTAATTTCTCGTGTTTACTTCTCTTATTTTCTTCATATCATATAACCCATCTTATAAAATATTTTGAAATTACACATTGTCTTTTCTAAGATGTACAATTTCAAGGATAATGGGAATTGAGAGAATTTTTCAAATACTAAGAAATAAAATTTTGTTACCTTTTGAATTAGGTCATGCCCACGATAAACATAATAAGATTGTCTACTCGTTGATGTGACAGGAGAATTGCAATTAACGTTATCTCCAAAATGGATATGATAAGACTTCTCACTGTGGTTAGATGAAAGACCAAAAAATGTTGACTAATAGTCAGAGAAATCATCATAATATACTTGCAACAAATAGGCATATACTTTTTGTGTAAAAAAATGTAGCCTAGGTCTCTAATCTTTAACACTTAAAGCAACTTAGTCCCCAAGATTACTTGCTCATTTCTTTGATGTTGAGGACTAACTATGTGATTTTTCTTGTGAATAGTGAAAACCACAAACTTAGCTTCTTCATTTCCCCCATTTGAGCATGTTTATTAGCAAATATTGGACAATATAATGCAAGTCTTCAAAAAAGTTTAGTGTGATTACATGATAAAAACAAGATTTAAGCATTACGAGTCCAAGCATAAAAAAAGCGTTTTCTTATGTTATTATCATTTTAATTATAGAATGATGATTCGATGTTTATACAAAAGAATTTTTGAAAATTATTAACTTAGGAATTGATGAATTTTCTCTTTCATTTTCATTCAAGTGTACAAGGAATAATTTTTTTTTTTTTTTTCATCTAATTCTTTTCCATTATCTATAGAAATTTAATATAGGCAAGCCGTTTATAACATGGGCTCTCCTTAAAATTCGTATCCGTATAATCTTGAATTAATGAGTAAAGTTGTAACTATCATCTCAAATTCAGAGAGGTGAAGTCTATTTCAATAGAATTCGATTAGGGACTTTTCTTGCTTGTTTCGTAAAGTGTTGCTACATGATGTATCTTTTTATATTAGGGTGGGTGATGGGGCGATGGTTATTAAATGCAACAATACAATCACTGCAGAAGGTAACATGTGTATATGCAATCATCCACACAGCCTCAACCAAACAAATACACAGAAGGTTAATTTGACTTGTAGAAAGAAACAGAGAAATTGTTGGCACGAGGTAGGCCCCCATTAACGGCTGAATTTTGTGTTTTTTTATTGTCGGATTTGTAAGGATTTCTTTGCTGTACAAAACAACCACATTGTGGTCATGAATGGAGTCCCATCACATGTCTCCCTTACACATTATCACGTTGTCAAGTTAAATAATAGGACGATTAATTCGGGTTCACTTGACAAACCTTCTGTTTTTGCTTATGATTCATGTAGAAGAGTTTAATGAAAAAGTTTTATTACGTCAACTTTTTTTAGAAGCTCTTCTAACCGAACAAATTACTTTCAGAAAATTATTCGAACATAAGAAACAACTCTTAATCTCGAAAATTGTTTTTGACTTTTCTGTAAAAAAAAAGACCCTAAATCTAGTTTGATTGATTTTTTAGGTGAAACCCTTTTAAATTCTTCGTGTTATCTAGCAATAATTCTGTAGTCTATGATTGAATTGCGCATACTTATTTTGAATGAATATTTTACGGTTTAAAACAGTTGTCTAGATGGTATATAAATTCAGTACAATCTAATACTTGACAAATGAAGGGAAAAAATGCAGAAGAATTCAAAGGAAGAAATATTATGCAAAGATCAACCCCTAAAAATGATAAATTTGTTGATTTTATTAAAATGGACTTAGATGTGCTAAAGACGTTGATGCAAGTCGAAGTAATATATATATATATATTATGGACAAAATTTCGAAAGACGAGTTGATCTTATGAATATTCATGAATTTAAGAACGGACACAGTTAAAATTCGTTATTCGACAGTGACATATTGAATACGTCACCACAAAAAAAAAAATTGCATCCAACGACCAAACTTGTTAGTCGCTAAATGTTATTTCTTGGTCGATGGACGTCGTTTGCAACCAAATATTTGTGGTCGATTAATGGTCGCAAAATCACCGTTGGTAAATCTCTTCAGCGACCATTATAAACATGTAACCTCCAACGACCACATATTGATCGCTACAGGGTTTGATTTTTGGTGGCTGATAAAGGGAAAAATTGGTCGATTTACTGTCGTCGAATGTCTTTCGCGACCAATATGGATGGTCGGTAAATAAATTAGGACAAAATATTTTCACACTAACAACAACCAGTAATTGGTTGGTTAAAATAATGAAATAGCAACCAACCTATGGTAGGTGAATAGTGCTACATTTCTTGGACCAATCATTGGTCGGTAAACATTGATAACTTTAGTGACCAATCATTGGTTGCTGAAGGACAATGTAAGCATTGGTAACTAAAATCTTGGTCGGTGAATGACAATACATTTTTTTCCTTATTTTCTAGTGACCATAATTTGGTTGTAGAATAAATATTATCAACCAATATGTGGTTGCTTTACGTATGTATCAATGCTTTTATAATTAACATTTTCTAGTGACCATAATTTGGTGTTCATATATCAATGCTTTACGTATGTGTCAATGCTTTTATCAACTATGTTTTATTGGTCGTTACACCTTTGGTCGGTGGAGCCCTTTTTTTTTGTAGTGCGTGTTTTGAGCATGTTGTTCGTTCGTATATTTTTTGCATAGTGCGTGAAACAGATTTATTCAAGCTGAAGGATTTGTTTGGGTGATTGGAATTATTTTTCATTTGATTAAAGAAAGGGATTATAGAAATTGATGTTTTCCATATTGCCAGAAGCTATAAACTTAGAAAAAAAAATGGGTTCATTGTATTCGAAACTTGTGATAATATTTTCTTGAAACCTGTTGCCTGCAATAGTTGAGGTAGGTTACATCACCAGTAGAATGTCCATCGGGTTCTGTTTGGCCCAATTTGAATCTCCATGTTAGAAATTTTACCAAATTTTAACTGTTCACACATCATCTCCCAAACCCAAATCCACCAAATTTTACCACAGAAATCTGAAAGGAAAAAACAGAGAGAAAGATAAGCCGTTTCTGTTGAAATTTCACCAGAAAAATTTGAATCTGTATACCCTCTTAACTCAATCACAGTGTGACCACAAATTCGATGAGATCGTATATCTATTTTCTAATCGTAGGCTCGTAGCATTTGCAAACATATAAAAGCATATATCTTACACGTTTGAATCAACTAGTATAATCACGTTCGTTTTCTACAACCCTGATCACTACAAAGAATTCGATATATATATATGTTAATTGATGAATTCACCGCTGTCTCTTCTCTCAATGGACATTAAGGTTCTGATATATGATTTATTCGGCTACAACAAAGAATAAGTTACATTTGTATCATATTGAATACATGTCCTAAGCTTATTGGGCTAACTGAAACATTATGTGTAAAGTGAAACATATGTACCTCAGATATAAATTAAGTTAAGTCGATCACATTATGGCCCATTATCAAACAAGCACTATATGTATATATATATATATATTTTTTTTTTTTATTGACGTAGGAACTCGCAGTCGCTATCCATCAGTGAAACTCCGACCACTGTGAGTACGCACTAGGTAAACTCCGCTCCATGTGCAGTAGCCCGCAAACCATTATATGTATATTACAGTAATATAATTGTCATAAGCGAATCAATTATGGAATATTGTTGAAATGAACAACAATTGATTAAAATTTTCAAGATTGCCTTCCTAATACGTATCATACTACTTCCGTTTACTAATGTGCCATGGATCCTATCAAAGTTTTGGGCCTTTTGGCTTTTTAGCTAATCACTCAACCTTATGAATTTAACATATTGAAAACGGTTAGTGCGATTCATTTTTCAATTATAAAAAATTGAAATAGTTCGATTCGATAAGTGATATTTTAAAATCGCAACTTAAAATCAAACCCTTTTCGAACGGTTTAGTTCGATTCAAAACTGAAATCTTGAGGGGTCCACATGGACATGAAACATATTCAAACAAGATTTGGTTCTCAATTTGGCTATTTTTTTGTGCAGCCCTATCGTGTACCAAATTAATAATCTCTCTAAATACATAAAATAATATTTTTTTAAAAAATCTTTTAGATGCAAAAGGATATATTAAATAATTACTGATTATGTATTTGAAAGTTCTTAATGTAACATATTAGTATTTACTCAATTCAACTCTTTCGCATTCATATACATTTATTTTGTTTTCTATGCTCAAATCGAACTCTTCTCATCCCCAATTTTTTGCTATGCATACGCGACGTTTGGTATGACTTTTTGCAATTCAATAGAAGACCATGGTTCTATTTAGTAGTTAAAATATATCAAATAATGTAAAATGGTCCGAGAGACTAGATCTAACTCGAGTGAAATCTTACCATATTGTTGACCTGAGTTTGAGTTTCCTTAAGGAAATTAGAATTTTTTCTCGTGTACAGAAAAAATTCTTACAAAAAAGATACAGATACTCACCCCATGTGAGTAAAATATTTAAAAAAAAAAAAAACACTTACCCCCTGTTGTGTCTATACTGGTGCATTTCTATGGCTGCGTTTCCTATACGTGTAGTGCAGTTGCGGGAATTAAGGGTGATATTCAAAAAATAAAAACAAAATGTAAAATGGAGTGAAATGAAATAATTTATCGAATTATCAAATATCATTTCGAGAGATCTAATTTCCTGAACTGATAGTGGCACTCACACTGTAGGCCCGATCCATTTTAAATTTAATTTGCCAGAATTATGTTAATTTTCCCATAAACTTCAAAGTTCAAATATTTCGCCCTCTTTCACTATTATGCTTGAATTTACGTGTCTTAAATATGTGGTATGGTTAAGAAATAGGTGTTTTCATTTAGGTGGATGTCTTCTTCGTTCTTGAAAATAAGTTGTGATATCAATTTTAATTTAATGTGACTTAAATGTATAACGAACTACTTAAATATATTCTCTCACACTATTAAAGTACTGTTGAGTTCTGATTAATTTATAGTAACGCATACATTTTTATAACATGATAATGATAATCCCAAAGGATTGTGAATTTGTTTCTACCATATGTACCTAGCCAAACTTGAAATAAGTACAAAGTGTCACACGTTGAGATCTTCTCCTCCCTACCTAATATTGCTCCTTTGTTCGGTATCGACTATTGAGAAATTATTTGAGATGAATTTGCAGTTAGACAAACGCTATTCCTCCATCAAATAAAATAGATGAATAAAATTTTTGATTCAAGAATCATCATTTTTCAACATATTTCTAACTTATTCCATTGACATCAATAATATCACTCTAATGAATTTTCTTCGTCACCCTTCGATACATTACTATTATATTTTCCATAGAAACAAATTATTTTAACTAAACGATTTATCTAACTTTCTTCAATTTACATGTCTAAACTAAAGCAATAAAGTCAACACAAGTGTTCTCAATAGAGAAATTTAAGAAAAATGAATTTTATATTTTTATTGTATACATCTTCCAACATATCTAACTGTTTCCTAATTTTATAAAATCTTTAAAATACATAAAAATATCTTACGAAAAAGAAAATTAATTTCCTTCCAACCTTGAAAAACTCTGTAATAACTGTGAAATTAACGAAGCAAAATAAAGAAGCACCAGGCGAAGAAAATGGTGACTCCAGTGGCTATACACATCATATCCAAGCTCCTCTCTCTCCTCTGATTTCTCTCTCTATACTGTATCTTCATCTTCAAGAAATTCTCGTAACTTTCTCTCTCTGTATCTATGTTACCTTTTTTTCTCTCTCCATCCATGGCTTCATGTAAAATTCCCAAACTGTCGCTCCCATTCAAGATTTTCCCTTCCATGTCCTCTACTTGAAGTGTCACCTCCCTTACCTGTAAATCTCCTCCCTCTTTCCCCCCGCAAGTAACCACCACACCACACTGCACCAAATCCCCACCGCAGCCGCCACCGGGCATTACAATGGCGAAACGCAGCTGTATGTCCTCGGTAAGCCAGTGTCGCCGTGTTTCCACCGGCGTCATGCTTGCCAAGTTCACTGCACGTTTCTTTTTTGGGTCTATTAAAATCCAGCTCACCCTCATGCGCTTCTCTAGAATGTCCTCCTCGACGTCGAAATTCACCGGCGCCGGCACCGTCTCTTTTGGGTCCAGAAGGTCCAGCCTGAAGGGTGAACACAAGAACCATCCTGAAAGAGTTTCGGTTACCATAACTTTGGAGTATATCAACTTTTCATCATAGTAAATATCCACTGCTGATATTAACTCTGATGTCTCCGGCGGCAGATGCGATTTTTTGGGGCGGCAGCGGTGGTGGAGATTAGGGAAAGATTGTGAGTAGAACGAGAGGTGGCCGGAAGGAAAATCGGAAATAGCGTCGCTGACTCGGCGATCGGTGGTGGAGGGCCAGGTGGAGTTGCAAATATCCCTCCAGAGATTATCTTCTGTGCAAAGAGAATGTAATTGTTTTGAAGCACATGTGGTGGAAGCAAGAGTTTGACCATCAAGTCTATTCAAGATGTGGGATTGAATGATATCGGGATGGATGGCGGCGATACTGGTGTCTCCGCTGCCTTGATCGGTGGTTTTGGCCGTAGTGGTGGTGGAACACGAAGACATGGATCTTTTGTTAGATTTTTGGTTGTTGGGATTTATGCAAGGACAAAAATGGGGAATTTGGGACGTGATTTTTATAGGGGGAGGGGGTTAGACAAAGGTAGAGTCAACTGCGGCATGTAAGAATATTGTATTTGGTTTGTTTGAACGAGGAAAGTAGAATCCACATTTGAACTTTGACTTTATCCCTCTAATGTGATATGAGAAAAATGACCATTATTTTCAATAATTCAATAATTTAAAATGTGAAAAAGCACTTTCTTCGTAAAAAAAGTGATTATGCCGAACGTAGCTTAGCTTATTTCCAATAAGTACCCTATTACTTTTCAATCTTCGTCGTGAGTAGAAATTATCATTAGTTTATTTGCCATTGACTCCTTATGAATTGTCAAAGGTTTTAAAATGTTTCACAACTCCATTTAACAATTAATTACGAATTCACTATCATCTAGATTTATGATAATTTCTAATGTTAAATGACATCATTCGTACTCGAGGGATATGTTTTGACACGTTAAATTGGGTAGGGCAATGAAGGCGTCAATTGCCCATCGTCTTCTTGCGTTAACCATGTTCAATCACGTCATAGTAAACATGACATATATGTTATACATATGGCAATAATAGGATTCATTCACATTCACTAGTACTAAACACTAGTTCTACTACGTAACATTATTTGCAAAGAGCACATGTTGTACAATTGGCAGTGATAGAATTTATTGTCATCTAAACTAGTGCTAAGCACACGTGATACTACATACTATTATTCCTTCAAAGCAAATAGTATGATTTAGATTCGTTAGATTACGAGTCTAGTTCGAGTCGATGAATATTAAACTAAAATATTTTACAAACTAGTAATTTTGCAATCTTCGATTATCAAGTAATGTCTAATTAAACTCTAGTTAGTTTGGTTTTGCGCTAACGCGGAAAAGAATTTATACTTCTACACGAACAAAAATTATCTCAACTTTTTGTTTTTATTTGTTCATTGATTGTCCATAGGAAGTCGACTAGCACTTCAATGGATTCTAGAAGAGCCATAGTCAGAGAGAAAAGCACCTTTTGACCATGGTTCGTATCCTAAACCACGAACAGTGTTGGCAAATATATTCGTCATTACATACCTAAAAAGAAACCAAGACAAAAAATGGAAAGTGAAAAACACAGAGAAATTAAATTGATTTTAATGTATGTCAACATGAAAACGGCAAAGTTTCGTATGGTCATTAAAGTAGAGACAATTGTCCTTGTCATTTACCAAACATGAAATTCCAACCGTACAAAGGCTGCACTGTGAAGTCGGCCGATTTTGAGTTCCTCTTTATGAATTTATCGAAGAATTGCCAGAGGATAATTAGGTTGGAAATGAAAATATTTTTCTTATCATCAAATAAAAAATTAAAGATTTTAGTGTAAGAACGCGGAAGGAGACGACTCAAAGATGACTTATATAACAAGCGAGCAGCCTTAATAATCAAGTGGGTTTAAAAATAATGATAAAAAGGAAATGTTCAAATACAGCGTACAACTTTCCTCAACTCGATATTGTATCAGAAGATTTGAATGTTATGCGGTCGACTTCATTTCCATTTTGACAAAATTACTCAATTCGACCTCTATCGAGCATCTTTATTGTCGCTGAGTTCCATTTTAACGCAATTCAATCCAAATCAAATGAGTTTTAGATATTTAAGGGTTTTCTTGACTATATGGAGGAATTTGTTGTATGTCGGAGATGTTTCCCAAGTTGTAATTTTGTTTATTTTAGTCAAATTGTCGAATTTTTAGCCCATTCGTGTTAAAAATATGTATAGGTAAATGATATATGTAGACTTTAGATCTATCATAGAAGTACAAAAAATTTAAAATTGAGTCGTCTAGTGCAAGTTCATATTTAAAAATGAGATATTCAATGTTTATCTATATGAAAGTTGAACTATTATTTTAATATAAAAAGATGTGATAGATTAGGTACACTATGAAAAGTCACAACCAAGAAAAAGAAAAATTGTCAATCTCGTTGTGTATTGGGGTCAAAAGAAATGCCCTTCTTAGGGTAGGGTGAATGGTGACTAGAATAAATGTTAGCCTCAAGCTTCACTAGTTTTTGTATTGGTTTCATTTGAAATTCCAATTTTCAAAAGGAGGATGTTGCCATGTAAATGTGTTTTGGTCCCATTGGAACTTCAATAGGATTGCAAGTCAATTTTGGATAGCAAGATTGTGTCAATATTTCCCATTAAAAGTGGTCTCTTTCCTTTTATTTCTTAATTTTGTGTTGAAAAAACGAGAGTTTGTTACCATAACATAATAGTATGTCTGGCAATATTTTCTAAACACATAACTGGTCAAACATAATTTTTAATCACATTTTTTTATAATTTAAAACTTTTACCTACAGTTTAATTGCACATTTCTTAAGATCCACGGTTTATATCAAATAAATGATTATCAAAAGGATGGGTTAAGTAAAGAGATCATTCTCGTCTCACTAAACCATGCTTTTGGAGGGTATAGATAGAAATGATCGTGGTGAATAAGTAGACAGTACTTGTGGATCTCTAGAAATGTATACATAAAAAGTGACTTTAGTGTTCTGTGTTTATGATAATTTTATAAACATAAGCCAAACATAGGCTAAGTTAGTGGTTAGAAATCTAATCACAATTAAGGAGCTCATATTAAGTGCGTAAATAGAGACGGGCATAATCTTATCAATTGATGCACAAAGTAATTGTATTAATAATTATTGATTGGACCTATTAATAATTAATTATTGGTCCAATTCACCTATTTAATAATAATCTAATGGATAACTCTCCACCATCGTCCTCGTCAACATCTTTAATGCAAAGAAGGTTGGTCGTGTGTCCATTTGTGATGAAAACATAATAATATTCTTATATTAAATAAAATTGTTTTTATTTATTATATTTATTTAATTATTGAGCATACAAATTAAAGTGTCTATAATCACTTGTGATAATATAAGTTGGGTACTTGCGTTGAGAAGTACAGTGTAACATAATTTATATTTTGATTATAAATAATTTGTTCACAACCTATGTATAAGGGTTAGCACCTTGTATTGAAAGTTTGTAGTATTAACGAATTCATTATTCGGGTTTGTAATTTATCTTTATCACTAAAATAGTTAAACTTAGAGCGTATTTAACGGACCACATGTTGCATTTAATTTTATAGCATAACTATGCGAAGAATTGAATTCCAATTGATCACCGTGTATTTCATCTAAATCCCTTGATAGGGTTATGTATATATTTTCGTGATTTTAGTTATTTGATTCATCAATGGGCGAGATCAATTCGATTGATCAAATATTTCGATGAGTTGGGAGTTTCAGAATGAGCGAAGTGATTCAAAAGGCTGGAAGCTCGTGATTCATAATTAATTAAAGAATTGATCATCGAATTTATGTAAAAATTCTAATTTTTTATTCTTGATATAACATACACGTCAACATCTAGATGATCTTGTTTATTGAATTAAAGAAATTTTTAATTTCTGGATAATTCTGCTTCCACATTCCAACAAAGAATTCATCTTTTTAAAACATATCCATCATTCATCCATATCCATAATATGCCAATATATATATATATTGAATTCTAGATTTGAATACTTTCCCTCGTCCTCAAAATTCTTATATAATTCTCAAATAATATGTCATAGTCTTTTATTTCTTATTTACTTTAGTCGATGATTGAAATTATGACAAGAACTTGAAACTTTAATTTCCAATTCGAATTTTAATCCCGAGCAAGAGAGAGGACAAAAGTATCTTATACATATTATCAACTCTATAATATTTAATTTTCGATTCCAATTTTAATCCCGAAAATAGAGAGAAATGGCAAGAATAACTTTTATCATATATTATGATAGTAACGAGGAAATATCTTGTAAGAAGAAAATTTTATCTCGTAACAAAATTATGTGATATGTCCATTAATTGAGGCTACAAGTACGACTTGGTGTATTAAGACTTTCGTGACAACAACTCATTATCTATTTGAAAGAGTACGAGAAATTGGGTCTAGTGGCACTTCCACTCGTAGGATTGTACAATGTATGTGAAGATAAGGTCATTGATCAAATTGCTCATGATTGAAATAGGAATTGCACTAATATAATTTGACATTAAAGATAATAATTCATCAATTTCGTCATTCGTAATTTTTCCGTACACATTAAGGATTACAATCGTTAGTTCCATTCACAATTCTACAAATATTTGAAAACAGAATTTATGAGTAGTCAATAGTTCCGTATTTTTCGATATTTATAAAGATTTTTATTGTGAAAAGAATTTTGTTATCGTTTAATTATGAGAGACTAAAATTCATTCGTGTTATTATTCGAAATCAAGTCAAATTCGACTATGTAACAAATCTATGTTTGATGAGGCAATGGTTTTAAAAAATCAATCTTATTAAGAAATGTTCAATTTTTTATATTTTGATTATTGCTTTCATATTTAAGAGATGTGGAATTTTTACCTTTAGGGTCCGTTTGATTGCGAATGTAGAAAATAAGATGGAAAGAAAATAAATTCTAGGGAATTGAATTGCCTAAAAATTGTTTTACTGGGAATTGTAATTAATTGTGTTTGATTATTATAATTTTCCACCTGGAAAATGTTAAAAGTTTGGTGTTCGTTTGGCTTTATTTTTCATGAAAAATGTCTATTAAAGTGATAATTTCTTTTACCATTGGGTCTAAAATTTGTTTCACTTGCCAAAAACAAAAAAAAAAATTATCATACCGAATATCATTCGTTTGACTTTGTTTTGTATGAAAATTGTCAATAAAAGTGATAAATATTTTTACCATTGTGTCTAAAAATTTTCCCAATTGCAAAAGAAAAAAAAAAGCTGGAAAATCAAAAACCACAAAAACAAAAGGAAAACAAATTCATCCATTTGAAGGAAAAGAGGCGTGTGAGATGGCGGCTGAGAAAAATTTTTCCAGGTAAAATTTTTGCAATCAAATAGGTAAAAAGTAGGAAAATGGAACATGGAAAATTATTAGTATCAAACAGGGCTTTAATATTTTTTCACAAAATGGTGGCTAATTTCAAAACATATCAATTTTGAAATCCAACAATTTGTTTGAGATTTAAACGAGTCAAATTATGCTTATGGACTTTGATACCATTATTAAACCGTTATTTTAAATAGTCAACTTTATTAAACTTTTGTTTAGCCCCCATTTTTAAAAAGAATTTTACTACTTGTATATAAAAAAATATACATAATGGATTATATAATATGATGTTGAGGAAAAATATTGGATGAAAAAGTTAATTGCGTTTTAAACTGACAAATGATAGAGTGTCATGGGTTATTATGTAAATTTTGATGTACACGTAGCAAGATCCAAAATGTTCAGTTAAAAACTCATTCCCCCTCCCAAAACACTCATTTTTCAACAATACATTCTTATAATAAAAAAATTTTGCACGTGAACTCGTATTTTTTTCTTACTTATTAATCACAAATTCTCAAAAAAATTACTTTTCACAAAAAAATTCGATCAAACAGTGCCTAAGCATAATAACAAAAATTTCACCTTTAAGGCTCCGTTTGATACACCATATTTTCCATGGAAAATGGAATATTTTTTTTTTTCATTTTCCAATTTTTGTAGTGTTTGATGGACAAAATTTTCCAGGAAAATGTTTTCCAACTTTCCA
>CAIGRT010217705.1:0-14455 GCA_903798405.1 Fraxinus platypoda
ATTCTTCCAAAATAATATCCACAAAACACACTCGTAATAACATATTGCTTTTACGGTGTGTTAGATTGCGAGAATGAAATTTGAATGCAAAGAAAATAAATTGTCTATAACTTGCTTGTATGAAAATTATTGATTAAATGTATTTTATTGATTTAATTTTTAATTTAGAAAATATTATACTTGTCTATTTTTTTATTGGTTGGTAGATGAAAGATAGTGAATAGATAAGAAAAAAAAAGGGAGAGCTGAGAAATAAATCAAACTCCCTAAAAAAAATATTTTCCTTGATTTGAAGGAAAATATGGTTACGTAACCAAAAGTATAAAAATATTTTCCATAAAAAAAATGTCAATCAAATAGCACAAAAGTAGGAATTTGGTTGGAAAAAACACATTTTTCATAGAAAATATTGACAATTAAACACATCATTAGGGTTTTTTAATCAAGTAATCAACATCAAGAGTCGCTGAAAGTCTTCAAATCAGATACTATAAAATTTGATGAATTAACTCACCATGAAGGCCATCTAATAAAAATCATTCTTTCCCCAAACCCTTTTTATCTCATCCGTTCTCTCTTTATCTTGATATATTCACAGCGAAGTCCACAGAAAACGAAATGGTGGCAAATAATTACCATAAGTACGGCTGCGGACAGAAACTTAAGACGTAATCAAATTCAATAAACAACAAATGTTATGTCGCGGTCTGTGCGTATTACACCACCAATGGAATGACTGGGGCAGACCACAGAATCTAGACGCTAATTGCTCCTGCGCAACGATGGCTTCAATTCCGCTCCCTACACTTCATTTATCAACGAAGTTGTCGCCGATTAGTTTTAACTTTAGTGCTAGAAATATATCAGCGTTCAATTCGTTTGCTGTCAAGTTTACGCTGCTGAAGAGTAATCCAAGGAGTCATAAATATGTTTGCCGAGCTGCCTCAGTTGTTTTTCGCGATCTCGATGCTGATGACTTTAGGCATCCTCTTGATAGACAGGTAATTGATGATTTCCTTACAATTTCATTCCTTGAGGTACTTATTTGTTGATATGTTCTGTGTTCTTAAAGTGGTATAAGTTGATGGTTTTCATGATAATTTCTGCACTTTGAGGTTCTTATTTGTTCACTAATTTATCGTGGTGCAGAACACGTTGCTTTTGAGAGCGATTCCGGGGTTAAACGAGATTGGAAAAGCTTTATTAGGTAACTCATGATCAATTCCGGCTTTAAAACACTAGTTAGAGTAAAATCCTTGATTTACCAGGAAATACATAGAATATTAGAGACAACAAATAAGGCTACTTCATTGCTTAGACTGACCTTTTTTACTGGGATGATTCTGTTATTTAATTGCTCGCTCCATGCCTGATCAGAGATGAAGTAAAAAGTCATAAAATAAGGATGAAAATTCTATTTGATACGAAGAACCAAAGAGTTCATCTTAATACGTGGTTCTGCAGGAACTGTTGCTGAACAAGTCATGCTTTTGGAGAATATAGGGACATCGGTTCTTGTTGCTGAAAATCAGGTGGAGTAAACAACCTTTCCTTATTAAGACTAGTTTAAATGTGTGATAAGGTTACACTTTTTTCTAATTATGGATCATGGATGCATTATGAAAGCTCAAAAGTATACAATCAAACTTGTTATATTTTTCCAACCTTTATTTGTACTTGTGAAATGTCAATTTTAGATCTTCTTGAAGCCATGAAATTTTTGAAGCTTTTTTACCCTAAGATAGCCGTTTAGATTGAAAATTTCATTATTTATCCTTCACTTGATTCCATGTTCAGTTCTTATATCCTCCTTGCCCATCCTAGATATTTAATTAAAAAAAAAAAAAACAGCAATCAATTTCCTGAAATGCATTACATATTTCTAGCCAAAGATTTTTATATGATAGCTCTCAATAGTGTTTTACTTCTTTTTCCCTTCAGTGCAGTTGCAGAGGGAGGTGGGGGCTCTGGCCATTTCACCTCAACATTTTTTTTGATATCTACAGAATCATGGTTCGGTGTGTTTACCATGAATGGGACATGCCACAATTTGTTTCTTGGGATTTAGAAATCATGCATTTAGTAGTTAACAGAAGAGAAAATTAACTGGTTACCAATATGTCTTCTATTTCTCCTTTTAATTGTTTTTTCGTACGCCTTCATAAAAGTTTGTTGGATTGAAGAATTTGTATAAAGTGCATATCAGGCAGTTGCTACGCATTTGAAGCATCTTGCTTGTGCCAAAACCTTGCATAAGCACTGGCATGTCCTGCCTTTCACAAAAAAACTATTGTGGCAACTTCTGATATTCTTTAAGATAGTTTTCTGAAAGGTTAATATATGCAGACAAAGATTGTATTTTACCTATATTCACTCATGTAGTTGGATATTTGATTTTGAAGCTCCCTGAACTTTATCAGTTGATGGTAGAGGCTGCCAAAATACTGAACATAGAGGCACCTGACTTATATGTACGTCAAAGCCCCGTGCCCAATGCTTACACTCTGGCTATCAGTGGTAAAAAACCATTTGTTGTTGTTCACACGAGCTTAGTGGAGCTGCTGACGAGAAAGGAGCTTCAGGTCATCATTTTATCTTCTCTAATAGGATGGGTGCTGTTCATTTCTGTAAATTATTAGCTTTTTTTGAATATCATGAAAATTTCCCTTTCATACTTCAAGCTATCCTATAATTGTCCTGTTGTGCAAATTTTCTAGCTTTTGAGTGATGTCCCCAGGACATCACTCTATATCAAGAGCTTATGTTTACACCCTGGTACCACTGCAATTGCCCAGTGGTAACCTAACAAATAGCATCCCAACGAAGCACCCTAACAGAGATAGCAAAGTATCCTAACAAATAGCATTTCAACAGGGTCAGCAAAGTATCCTACTAATGTTTTTGTTGCTCGTATTTAGGCTGTCTTGGCTCATGAGTTGGGTCATCTGAAATGTGATCATGGTGTGTGGCTGACATTTGCGAATATTCTTACACTTGGGGCCTATACTCTACCTGGTAAGCACCTTATGTTCTCCATTAGTTATTTTGGATCAAATGTTGATTTTCTTTTTTGAATTATTATGGTCTTATGTAATGAGCTCCATGGAATTCAGTTGTTATATGTGGTGTCATTTGTGGATTGCCAATTTACTAAATATTTGTATCAAAAGACATTTAAGACTCTACCAAAGGAAACTTATAGTGCTCAAAATGCTTAGGTTTTCATTGTATTTGTTGATGTCAAAAAATGGTTGGCATTTTTCTAATCAACTTCACAGGAATTTCCAGGTAAGAAACAGTTCTACAGGGTTTCTTGTGGGGTCGGAATAAAGCGTTGGTATGAGCTGAGAGTGTATTATGCAAGTGAATATATACCTGGATTTAGAGGAATTGAACCCCCTAAATAGGCAAACATGATATAAGAATCACCCTAGTCGTGTCAAGCTACAATACTTTCTCCTTGGATTGTGTGCGGCTGTAGCTCCGGAGGGTTGTGATTGGTTGCTTAGGGAGGCTTCATGGCATGATGATGGTCTACAGCCTTAGCTTCTAGCCTAGGATGTCTAATCAATCCTGGTGAATTGGGGTGGTGCCGCCATCATGCGGGGACAATCTACTCTATCGGCAATGATGGCCTCTTTAACTTAATTACTTAATTAGGCTTTTCATTAGTTGTGTCCGACCTTGATATTTGAGTTTGGCATACTCTTCCGACCTTGGCAGTTCTACCTATGCTTTCTCGAAGATCACTGGCCCTACTTGAGTGGGCCAGCGTTGATCTTACTCGGGAGTTCAGTCCGGAACTCATGTTCAGCTCAAGTTAGGATAGCAATATTATTCATCAAAATCGAAAACTTTACTGTACCATCTGTTTACAGGTCTTGGTGGTCTGATAGCTGAGAGATTAGAGGAACAACTTTTCCGCTGGCTCAGGGCTGCAGAACTTACTTGTGATCGAGCAGCCCTCCTTGTTGCTCAAGACCCAAAGGTAGAAAATGTTATAATTTATCATTTGCCATTAGTGATTGAGTAAGTTCTTATCTTTTAATATCTTCTCTCAATCGCCTACAAGAGGTGGTCATCTCAGTCCTAATGAAATTAGCTGGCGGCTGCCCCTCTATGGCGGATCAATTAAATGTTGATGCTTTCTTGGATCAAGCTCGCTCTTATGACAAGGCTTCTTCAAGCCCCGTTGGGTGGTACATAAGGCCAGTGAAGTTGTCATGCTTTCAACTTTCGATGTTAACTTACTATAGATAGATTCCCTAATGTGCTCGTTGACATTCAGGAATGCTCAAACAAGGCAACTTTCACATCCTCTTCCCGTTCTGCGTGCACGTGAGATTGATGAATGGTCCAGGAGTAAGGAGTACCAATCTCTTCTTAACCGTGTGACCCCGGTCAACAGTACAAAATCTTTAGCATCTCATGTGAAATGAGAATAGAAAAAAATCCCTTGAGTGCTCGTACAGGTATTGTGAAGTTTCCAATATGTTCCAAATATTACCTGCAGTGGACCTTTGTATTTTCCTTGTGTGAACCCATTAAATTAAACCTCTCCCCTGATGATGCAAATCACTTCAGCTGCTTTTATTTGTTGTTATCTATAAGTAATCATTGTTCTCTTTTTTTGTGCTCTATTTAAGCAGATATTTGCTGCAAGATAGACGCTACACTGGTTTTGGCTGCTCACTGCATCCGAAGTAAGATTATTGTATGTTAAATTGTTAGAATTGTACAGTGTGGGATCACTACTTAAGTTTGTTGGTCAAATGTGGGATGAGCAGTGAAAAGATATTTGTATCTACAACAGGCACGCCATACGCAAGTTGTAAAATTGTCCGTTGAGCATTATTATAAGATGTCAGTTCCTACAAAAGAATCCTAGCTTTATGAAGTCTTGATTATGATATTTATTTCATATATGAATTTTTTCGGTTTTATGTATGGTAGTTGCTGGACCTGGCAGATATCTTATTAGTAACTTAGCATATGCTATATAGTATATATAAGATGACAGATATTCGAGATGATCTGAGTAACATTTGGTATCCACATTCAAAATCCAGTTCTCTATACAGGTCATGCCTATGTTTTCGTTAGTATGATCACCCTCCTGGGAAAATCTTGTCTTGCTCAGATAGACATTTTATACTTTTTCATGCTGACTAATTTATTTCGTGATAGAGGTTATCATCGCTTTATTTTTAAAGTTCTCTTTCTATCAAAATATGATAATTGTTATTTGGTTGTGCAAAATAAGCTAATTGGAACTTGAGCATATAAAAAAATTTCATTTTTTATGGAAGCATCTCCATTTCACATGTAATTGAGAACAAATGAGAGTACAATATCATTTCTATGAAAATTGAATGTGAAATTCTTATTGAACCTTGTTTCTAAATAGTTTTGCAAATGAGTGTGGTTATAGTAGCTAGCTCATTTGTAAAAGGGCTACATGAAGTAAGGCAAATAGCAATATGAGCTGCAGATTGGATTTGTGCCCATGAGAAGCACTTAGAACTACACCATCAATGACTGGACCACAAAACACGCCGTCTTTCCTCTGTGTAGTCTTATAGCTAAGAAAGGTGATTGGTGTTGGACTTGGCTCCCCCTTGAATGTCATAGAATATTTCTTGGCTGCTCCGGTCCCACTGCTCAGCAGAGAAAAATTCTGAGCAGATGCTCCTGCCACAACCCCTACTATGAATTCCCCGGAGCACGAGTCATTGGCGTCTCCCAGCATGAATTCCAAGTTATAATTAGAACCCTCTGAAAGTGGTTTTGCTGTTTGTATTCCAGAGACTTCCGAAACAATCTCAATAGCAGCTTTGCCTTCTGGAACGAAGTAGTTTTTGGAGTTTATGTATTTCACATTTCCCATTGTGGTCCATTGTTGTAGAGCGGATTCTACAAGACTTGGTTCCGAAACCAGTAAAACTCCCTCCCCAGAAGAATCCAGGAATGCAGGTCCAGATTCAAATCCACCATTAGGAAGTAGATTATCTGTTTTCACGTGTTTTTTTCCATCAAACAAGCAAGTTATTAGTTAATTATCCTTTCATTAAATTAGGCTATAGATGATTAAAGTGAAAAATGTCACGCGCTGAACAAAGAGTAGAAGTATATAAATATAAGATGAAAATCAACTTACCACTGTTTTGAGCAGGTGGTCCTATGGTCTTAAGGAGAAGGGTGTCAACCACCGGCCAACATGCGGAATTGGGATCTACATCTGTAGCTTGACTTTGGAGTATTAAGTTTATATATTCTCCATCTCCCCAGCTTCCCAACCGGTGACCATAAACTTCCCATGTTTCTTTACTGTACTTTTGTGTCAAAGAAAATTCCATGGAACTATCAGGTGCTGAAACCACAAGGCTTACATTAGCCTTACAGTTCTGACCAGCCTGAGCCAAAGTGAAAGTAAGCAGGTATTGCATTACATCCCCATTTGCAGTAAAAGTTTGGTTGATCTTCCCATCTTGACCCAACATTATAGCGTGTTCATTCCGGGGTAGAGATGCATTGACTCCTGCTGTTACATACCGGACTTCACCTTGGAATGTCCATCCCGGGATGGTGCTGTTTTCATTCAACAAAACAAATGGGGAAGTGGAGTTTGTGGGCAAGTTTGTTATTGGGAGTTCGAAATCTGGATTCTGCAAAATATCTGCTAGGAAACAAATTAATTTTGGTGATTTGATTTAGTAGAATAATTGTAAGATTCAAGAAAAATTGCCTGTGTACCTGCAGATGCAATCAACCAGAAGATGCAGATGATGAAAATTACTGCCAGCTTCATCTCAGGTTGCTGCTGAGTTTGTAGTGATAATAAATTGGCTTTATGTCAAAATGTCAGTTAAAGGCTGGTTGCAGAATTTAAATGAGTTGAGTTCCAAAAAATTTAATAAGATAGGAAGAGAAGGTACTTGGATCTTTCGCTGATTAATTGAACACTAATGATCCCCCTAGCAATATTAGATTAAAGTCAATGGGTTGATTTTGGAATGTATAACACATGCCAGTCGTTTGAAGTTGACCATCAAGTGCTCCAAAATTGAAAAAACAATTTTATCATTTTAAAATAGCAACACGAAAAGAGTTGTTGGGAAGTTGCCTTTAAAATAACCAAAATAGAAAAAAAGGACTAATTTGTCATAAAAGGAAAGAAATTGGGATGATCCAATTAGTTGCTGCTACATGGTCTGTTCCTTCTTGTAACTGAAGGAGAAGGATGGATTGTATCGTTGACAAAGTGGCCTAGCATAGCCTGCCTTGGTTCAGTTCAAATTGGAATTAAGTGTTTTTTGGAAGGAAAAAATGTTAGTTTAGCATCCTAGTTCTTTTCTTGTATTGTTTGTGCAAAAGAGTAGAATTATGGGTGTGGTAAAGGTTTGGTAATATTTTTAGCACGACACTTGGGCTTTGGATGAGAGAAATTTTATTCTTCTCTTTAAACACGCATAGCACTGAGGTAAAAAAATCGCAATTCTTATTTTCTTCCTTCCTTTAAAAGAAGAGAGATCTGAATCAACAACAGTCGAGAAAGTATTATGGGATTATATGTTTTAATTTGCATAATATAAATTCTCTTTTAAAAAAAACATAACTAAACAGTATAATCGACAAGATTAGAATCATCTAATTTACCTCATCAAACGTGCAACGAGTGTTCAAGACTACAAAATCACATATCACCGTCCACCAAGCTCAACCCGGGTGTCTTCTTCAAACTTCCTTCTTTCATCACATTCCTCCTCTGTGACACATCCTCCCATCTTCCAGCCTCTGCATACATATTGGACAAAACAACATATGCCCCGTGATTATCAGGATCCACAACAAGAATTTCCTTTGCCACTCGTTCAGCAACCTCAATATTTCCATGCTCCTTACAGGCACTTAACAATGCTCCCCAAATCACCACATCAGCCTTCCAAACCATTCCCTTTATCAGCTCTTCAGCCTCCAGCATCCGCCCAGCTCTTCCAAGCAGGTCAACCATGCATCCATAATGCTCTAGCTTGGGATCAATACCATAAACCTTCTCCATTGTATAAAAGATTCGGCAACCATAATCAAACAGGCCAGCATGGCAGCACGCAGATAAAACCCCAACAAGGGTGATATCGTTAGGCATCATTCTTTGTTTGTCTAGCATTTTAAAGAATTCTAGCGCTTCATTCGCATGTCCTTGGGCAGCCAGCCCACAAATCATTGCATTCCAGGTTGCAATATTTTTCTCTTTCAAACTATGAAAACACTGCTTTGCTTCGGGGATTGCTCCATTCTTTGCATACATATTCACCAATGCAGTCCCAAGAATCACTCCTAATTCATTCCCTTTCTCTGCCATATACTCATGAATTTTCTTTCCCAAATCCAAACGCCCTGACTGAGCGCAAGCTGATAACACTGAAGATAAAGTTACTCCATTAGGCTCGTATCCGTTAAAAATCATATCATTAAACAGCTTGATTGCTTCATCAGCAGAATTATTCTGAGCATACCCACATATCATCGTCGTCCAAATAGTCAAGTTCCTCTCAGAAGCTTCATCAAACACTTTCCGTGCATCCTCCAAGCCAAACGAAACTGAGTACCCTCTTATCAAACCATTAACAACATGCAAATCTAAGTCCAGCCCAAATTTCAACACATGGGCATGCATTTGTTTACAAGTTTTAATAGAATTTAGATTACAGCAAGCCTTGAGGACAAAAGGGAATGTGTGTTTCCCGGGAGTTACACCGAACCTCCGCATATCATTGTATAGAAGCAGGGCTTCTTGAGGGTTTTGGCTACTGGCTCGAGCTCTTATGATTGTGTTCCACATGAATGAATTGGGTTCTGGGGTGCTCTTGAAGAGTTTGAGAGCGTAATTGAGATCCCCGGAATCTGCCAGAGCACAAAAGTTTAGTAGCCGGCTGGCGGCGTAGGTGTCATGAATGCGGGCAGTGGTGATCATTTGGCAGTGGATTTGCTTGAGCTGAGCCATTGATATGCATCCGTCCGCAAGGAGAGAAAGATTGGCAGGCTTTGCTAATGTTATTGAGAAAGCAAGTTTGCCGATTGAAGGTGGTTTTGGTGGGATCATTCAGCCTGGACATTGATCTTATTATAGGATTGAAATGAATTTGGCATCTTCATCTACGCTTATAAATAGGAGACCCTCCAAGTAATATCCAAGTATGCGCTTGTAGTATTCTTTCTTTTGCGTTTGGTACTCTTATCGTAAATTATTTGAAATGTCGTGGATGGAAGAGTTCTTCGTCCCTTTACAGTTTACGAAGAAGTAAGGTGAGCAGGAGAGAAGCCTTTCTGTGGCATCGTCACCATACAGTTTAAACTAACTATAGCGAAGAAAGTTCTCCAGTAAAACTACTGAATTGATATAGATGACACATTTAATCATCACTAATCTCATGGTCATATCAAACAATCAAGGACCAGAAATACTTTGACGAGGTTAATCCAATGTTATTCAATATATACAGAAATGATGGTACCGATTGGATTAGTGATATTCAGATTACACACATACATTCACAGAGTGATATTAACTACGGAAACAATCTTGGTATCTGGTGTTTCTTTAATATCATGATTTGGGATCCTGGTTCTTTAAGATTTCTTCCTTCCTCCCTCAAGTCAAGCTACCATTATGGAACAATTTAAAATGAAGTGACTAAGTCGATTTCTGCCACTGTCAACAGGTCTCCACTGGATTTCCCCGGTATTGGCATCTGGGCAGCAGGTATATATGGCCATGCAATTACTAGCAGAGGATGCTCCTACTACCAACAGTTCGTTTCCCAAAGACTTGAATGCAACACCCCAACCTCTGCTGCCATCAGCTCGTACTGGAACTGGCCCCAAATGCTTCCATTCATTCGTGTTCTTCAAGTACATCTTCAGCTGGTTTGAAGAAGCTTCGAGTGAGTATAACTCGTTATTTACAACAGCAACAAGAGGCGGTGAATGGGCTAATTGTACTGGATCATCTTTCAACATGTCTGGTATGAGCTTCCATTTATTTATAGTTTCATCGAAAAATTCACCGCACGTTAGTTCTCCATTTTCATTTCGTCCTCCAATCACGTAAAATCTATTGTCCATGTAACATCCAGAGCAAAGTTTCCTCCTCCTCTTCATCCTTGGAAGTAGTTCCCACGATCCGTCATCTTGATTATATTTTTCAGCAGAATCGTAGACTTCACTGTTCGCTGCTGCCCCTATCCCACCGGCCACATAAGCAGAGGTACCACAAGTTGCAGATGCAAACAAGCATCTTGGGCTAATCATAGATGGACCTTTGTACCATTTATTCTTTGCCAATTCGTATCTCCAAAGAACAAGACCATCTATCTCATTGCCTAAGACAAGAAGATGAGTCCCGGCACAAAGGGACTCTTTATCTCCCAATGAAAAACAAGAATCTGATGGTAAAATTGGCAGCTTCCTTCGAGACTTAAATTCTCGATCAAATGTCCACCAACTGCTTTCCCCAATTGCCAACACGAAAACAGAAGATTCTTTAAATCCAATTTCCCTCCTAATCTTATAAAGCTCACCACTGTTTAAAAGAGCCAAACACCTCTTATTCACAAAGCTTAATTTCCAGTACGCTGACCTTGGAAATCTAGCAAAAACTAGGTTCTCTAACTCATAGCTAAGCGATGACCAGTGAGAATAATCTGCATCCTGAGGTTCATCACCATTAGTACCAGAAGAGGAAGACCTACTGTGATCTGGTTTATCGTCATTCTCCCACATTCTAAACTTGTTCATACGATATCCCTTCAGTTTCTCGTGTGTGCTTCAGCTCCAGTTTTCATCTATCTAATTAAAAGAAAAGAAAAGATAAAAAAATTCACACATCATGCATAATAATCCATATAAAGTGATGTCAACATCAAAACCAAGTCCAAATCCTGGAACTAGATGTATACGTGTACAGATCGTGAATTGCCAAGAAGAAACAAGAAAGATAGGCGTACCAGGGGAAGTCAAAAAGGACATAAGGTTTTGGATTCACTAGTAACTCCCTTCATCCTCATCAGTATAAATAGATGGATAGAAAAGGGAGACGACAGAGGGCCCCCAGTATTTGGATCAACGGAATTTAGACACGTATATGAATGCGATTTTTCTTACAGTATTGCTAATAAATATCCAACAGCATACATCAAGAATTAACGGCGTAATTAGTTAGTGAGCAAATTAATAAACATCTATCCTACTCACTTGGCACTTTTCTTTTTTTTTCTAACTCCACAATTCTGTACTTTCCGATATTTCTTGTTCTTGCGTGGATAGATTGTGCTCGAATAACTAACGAACAAATCCTTTTCCCAATAGTTTACCAATCTAACTCTAGAAAGTGGATATAATCCTAAAACCCACAAACAGTATGTTAATTAATTAATAAAAGCACCATTGGCATTCACCTTAAACCTAAAAAAAGTAAATCTCCATCTCCACTAATTTCTTTTCTAATTGGTTCACGGTTTTTTAGCGCTACCTGACATATTAATTATGTTCCTTTTTATTTTTAACTAATTTCAAGAAACCTTCTTTCTATGCCCATTTCCATTTGTTGTGGGAATTCCCAAAAGTTTTTCTGTAGAACTGCCACCTAAGTCGTACTTGTAAATATACTTTAGTAAGTTTGCGGGCCAAGATGAAAATATTGATTTTTTTTTTTATTTATTTAAGAATTCAAATAAAATTTATTGCATCCATAAAATGAGTTATGCTAGTGGTACATAATTTGTCTTACCTAAGAGTGTCCACCCTCTCACATGGGGTGGACCCCGCATGAATAAAATTCTTTTTTTAATCATGCGGGGTCCATCCCATGTGAGAGGGTGGACACCCTTAGGTAAGACAAATTATGTACCANCATGTGGGGTCCACCCCATGTGAGATGGTGGACACCCTTATGTAAGGCAAATTATGTACAAGTAGAATTTTTCCCATAAAATTTAATGACAGTGGCATATGCATGTGATTAACTTGAATCCACCACGAGCCAAATCCTTTTCACTCGAATTCTTAACTTGAGTGCCGATTGAAACCAAACTTTAATATATTCCAACCCATTAATTTTTTTATCCCAAATTATAGTAGAATTCATCAATCTTTATTTCTTCGTATCAAAGTTCTCTTCTAAGAATCCATGGATTCTACATTAATTTTAGATGCACCATCATCTTATCAATAACATATGCCCCTGTTTGAGCCACATTTTCATTTTCATTCTTCTACTCATTTCAACCACACATTCTTCAATAAAATAATATTTTTCATCACATCAGTAATTTTTCATTCTTTTTCAATCACGTATTCACCATTTTTTTCCATTTAATGTGCACCAAACACACATATTGTAGCTATATTTTTATATTTGCTAAACTTCTCAACAAATTGGTGCACAGTTGAAATATACTATGCATAAACTTTCTTGAAAATGCAGCACTTTCTTTTAATAATTTCATGTCACGTGGTCTCTTGTACGAAAGGGCAAATGAAAGATTATTTCATCACTAGTCATTATTCATCTTCTTCATAATTATTAATAAAATGATACTAAAGATTTTGATCTACGAATCATATTAGAGTAAGGTGGTATTGGCTTTTTGCACATGCATGCATAAAGCCGTATCTTGTGCTTATTGTCAAGTTTCAGAATAACACTTGTCGCCTTAGGTATTCAACTATCAAATATTATCACCACCTAACGTGGCAGTGGCATCAACATTGCTGATGAATACAATACCCATTTTCCCATGTGAAGCAGAATGGTGAGTAGTTGGATATTGCTGACAGTAAATGTAATTTCTATCCATAAACTTGTCGAATATACAACAAAAGTGAAATAATATAGAGAATAGTAGCATGATCCTCTGCAAAAATGTCTAGAAATAGGGATGCTAGCTGCAAATGCAAATATAGAAGACTTGAGATACTAGAAATAAAAGTTTAAGGTCACTCATCATAAATTTAGGTGGTTGTATGTTCTTCCAATGACAGCTCAAAAAGGAGGTCCACAAATTTATATGGAAAAATTTGGTTTAGTTCTACTCATTTCAAATTTCAAATTTTTTTATGTTTAAAATTTCAAATCTCATATTTTTAAAAATTTTATTTATAAATAAATTAATTAAACATATATTTTATTAATTAAATATATTAAAGTCACAAATTCCATATAATTGGTCACAAATCACAATTTTTATGTCACAAATTATTTTACGGCCACAATTCAAAAATTTTATATGTCGCAATTTGTTCATCGGTCACAAATCAAAAATTTTATAAGTCACAAATTATTTTACAGTCACAAATCAGAAATTTTATAGGTCACAAATTATTTTACGATCACAATTCAAAAAAATTATAAGTCATAATTTGTTCATCGGTCACAAATAAAAAAATTTATATGTCACAACTTATTCACTGGTCACAAATCACAAATATTATAAGTCACAACTTAGTAGACAGTCACAAATTGTCAAATTATCAGTCACAAATTAACAATTTTTTAGGTCATACATTATTTCTTGGTCACAATTTATCTTTTTCATTGGTCACATATTGTTTATTGGTAATAGATTAACCAATTTAATGGTCACAATCAACCAAATAATTTGTGACCACAACTAACACTTGTGACCACCACCGCACCACTCCCTCTAACAACACCACTGCCACTTTCGCCGCCAAAACCATCACCACCACTTCCCCGACAACAACACCACCGCCTCAAACAAATCAACACATCGCACAAAACACCACCACATCGTCACGTCGTTCCACCACCACCTCGATAAACCCATTGCCGCCGCCACCGTTGCCGTCGTCGCCGTCACAAGACTCCCTAATGCAACAAATAAATATAAACCAATCAATCCAGCTGACAAACTTTTTAATAGGAAAAAAAAGGCAGGTTACAGTTCGACAGCATGCATCAAAACGCATATCAAAAGGCTACTTCTATTATCTTCTGTGTGAACAGGTTGCAGGTAAAGTAGATTTATGGCATTGACTAAAATAATCAATTTAGGTCATTAATAATAGAACATTATCGAAATTCGAAATTACCTACCATGATATCTAAAGAGAAAAATCATATAGCACGAAAAACTGACACTAAGATTTTAACAACAAAATATTATTTAGCCACCATACCACAACTCCAGCTAATCGCAAAAATGCCTAAAAATAAAACTCAATAAAAGTAATTCTAAATCTAAAATCATAAATTTTGAAACCATTACAATCAACGAACAAGGAAATTAAAATTCAAAAAGGAAAAAGCAAGGAAATAAAGAGGACTAACGTAAGAGAATAAGGCCAGCGAAGGCACCGGTGAAGGAAGAGTAAACAAAGCGGCGAATGCACAAATCAAGATACACGTCCCACTTTGCATTCAAATCGTAGAGTG
>CAIGRT010217707.1:0-12365 GCA_903798405.1 Fraxinus platypoda
CCTCACTTGGGCCTGGTGGTGTGGGTTTGGGCCTGGGTTATTGCTCCTTATTATCCCTACAAGAACAACACGGGTCTTTGAGTCAACTATTCCTTCAGGATTGTGACCATTAATCCAGTCGTATGAACTAGAATTTCCAGTCAGCTAGGCTTTCTCTAGTGATAATGATTTGCTTTCACAAATGGCAACAACAGATGAAATTGAAAAAAATTTCAAAGGGTTTGGTGATGGATAAAGCACATTGTTCGACCGATATGAGAGGCTGTCTTTCATGGTGCAGCTGAAGCAAGCCATACTAGGGAGGAGCCTGTCATTACCTAGCTGCCAAGTGCAATCGATAATGGTGTAGAAGCCAGTTGATCAACAAAAGCGATATGCTGGGGCCGTAGCCGATGTGGGAGTATTCAGAAGGTGCTAAAGAAGTTTCTGAAGCTTAAGTACATAGGAACAAAATATTTCCTACATTCAAAAGGGAAATATTCTGCCATCAATCCAACTGCAATTTAGTGTGTGAATGCTTGATTCGATCTGTTATGGATACTTTCATTTGAGAAACATTTTCTATTGCAAAATAGTGGATTCAGTTCCATATTTGAATAGCTGCATTTATAATGCTAGTTGTAATAGTATAATAAAATGATGTCGCACGCAAGTCTTTATTATCATTTTAATACTCGACGGGTTTGCATACTTATTGAACATTAAGAAAGACGTATTAAGGTATGCTCGAATCAAATAAAAATTAAATATGAACATGAAGAAAGTATAATGAGTAATTTTTTTTTTAAGTAAACACAAATTCACAGAAAAACAATAGAAATAAAAAAATATAGCACTACTAACTCTCTCTTGCACAGTTGCTGCACAAAGTTTCCACATCTTGCAGTAGATGCAAAATAATATGCAATAACTGATTCTCACGTTCTAAGGCTTAAATTACTCATTTAATGAAGTAGCATCATTCCTGACATTTTTATATGTGGCACTGATAGAAATATTTTTAATTATTGAACCAAACTCCTAAACTTTAATAAAACCTCATGTTGGGTTTTGATACTCAATAAATTCGGACGATGATGTAAAATCGATGTTGGATAAATTATATCGACACCTTAGTGATGGCTCGACCCGGAAACAATATTCATCCTATATATATCTATTCTCTTGGTTAACCTGAGGGTCTGTGAGGGAAAATCGGCTGCTCCTTGGTGAAGAAAATCCGGCCAGCTTGGTGCTCCAAAATAAAACCGGTGATATACTTTGTGTATTGGTGTCTTCCTTGTCTCTTTTGTGGTGCCCCTTTCCCTTGCCTTTGTGGCTACAAATCACCACCACCAAGTGTACTCTTTGTGGGAGAGAAAACTAGTGGCAACCCGAGTGTGAGAGTTGTGGGTCGAGCCGCCTCGATTGGTGTCGATTGGTTGTAGACTGAGCCCGAATCTTGGAGCAATTGGAGTCAATAATCAACATAGAAACTTACCTGTTGACGGAGAAAAATGGGGGTAAATGTAAATATTGTATTAGAACCATATTTATAGGGATTGGCTGGAGGCCATAGTGAAATCATCACTTTCCAAAATTACATTTTCAATCTAAGGTAAAAGTTAAAATTAATTCTTTTGTTATTTTTTTAAAATTTAATTAAAATTTATTAATTCAATAAAATCCCTAAAAATTCTCAAAAATGTACTATAATTCCAAAACAATTTGCGAAATTTCAAGGGCGTTATATTGCTTGTTATGTTATGTCTTGTCTTGTCTCGAAACTAGGTTCCCCAACGACTAAGGTTCTCCAACAACTAGACGTTGGATCTTAGTATCAAATAGACTGATAAAAATTTATGTTAAGTCTATCATACATGCCAAAGGGTCTCATATCAAATTATCAAGAATTCTATAGAAGAGAAAATAAACCTGAATTCACAGTAATAAATCAATGGGGTTTGAGGTTTTCCACAGATTAATCACGGTACTCAATTGGTTCTCTCTTATTGTTCGGAAATGAGGAGATATACATAGTGAATGATTAGCTTTGGGGACCATAAACCTAAAAGGTTCCTTATATACCAAGTTTTAATTAAAGCCCATTAACCCTAATTAGTCTAGTAATGGTATAACCTTGATATAACCTTGAGAAAGCTTTAGAACTTGATTGAGAGTATCGAGATCTTTGTGTTGAAGCTCTTCATATGCCCACAGGTTTATTCCTATCTTACCAAAAACATATCACATATTTACTTGAGCAGATGAACATGGCTGGTGCTAATCCAGTATCAACACAAACGTTTTCATCCGATTCTCTTTCTATAGCACACACCCCACATCTCAGTGACCCAACAAAATATCATCAAGTTGTAGGTAGTTTACTGTATCTATCTCTCACTCTTCCAGACATTACCTTCGCTATAAACCGTCTCTCTCAGTTCATACATCAACCAACGACAAATCATTGGGCTATAGTCAAAAGATTATTACGTTATCTCAAGGGATCAATTGACATGGTATTTTTCTTCGCAATAACTCTTCACTATCTCTCCACTCCTTATCTGATGCTGATTGGACTTGAAATAAAGTGATGGAAGTTGCCCACATCTTTTTCTTTTGTAATAACCTTATCTTCTAGAGCTCTAGAAAGTAAAGGCCAATTACTCGATCATCAATTGAAGCGGAGTGCAGGGTGGTAGCTTCCACCACCATTGAATTGTATCGGGTTCAATCTCGATTGCAATTACTCCTTATTTCGATCCATGGGCAACCAATTATGCATTGTGACAACGTTGGCACTACCTACCTTCGTGCCAATCCAGGCTTCCAATTAAAGGATGAAACACATTGAGATAGACTTTCACTTTATTCATAACAAAACTCAGAGTGGTCAAAGGCGCGGATCTCATGTTGCTTCCACTGATCAACTTGCCAATACTCTCACCAAACCGCCCTCATATCGGTTCCTTGTACTTCGTTCCAAGATTGGTGTTTTTTTATGGAAGCAGCATCTGAGGGTGCATATTAGGGAGAAAAAGGTAATTAGCATTAAAACTAATGTATATGCTATCCATAATTGCACAGTTGACCGACATATAGGTAGGACTTGTTGCGTTTTTTATATCGCAAGTATACGTTATCGTAACAAATAATATAATTGACCATTGAGTCAGGATTGTCATTCCCATGAGGATTATATTTTAATACATAATTTATTATTTCTAACTTCTATTTGATTAACAACAAAGAATTGTGATTTGGTAATTGTTTTTCTATATCTAATAATTGAGAATAGTAATATGCACACAAAGATCGATTGAAAATTCAATTATAGAATAGATATTATGGCATAACAATTTCATATATTGATTACATTTAAGTCTTAATTCAAGATTCATAATATAATGTAGTGTTCGATCGAATTTATTGTGTTCAATTTACTACTCTTGAGTTCTCATTGAAGCTATTTAATTAATTCAATCTCATATTTCCATGTAAATCATTCTTTAAATTAGATATAGAAAAGTGGATGAATCTTGCACCAAATTTCTCTTCTTGTTCCAAATCTTCATTCAAAATTAGGGATGGCAACGGGACAGGTCCGCCATTTCCACCCCCGTCTCATCGGGTATTTTTGTTACATTGCTCCATTCCATACCTGTTTAAAGTGGGACGGGACGGGACGGGTTCGGGGCTGGATAGAGGCGGGGTTATTTTTTGTTTTTTTTATTTTTTGTTTTTTTTATGTCTATATTACTACTTTTTTACAAATTTGTTAGAAACAACTTATATTCAATATTATTACTTTTTTTACCAATTTATTAAAAATAATTTATATTCCCTTTAAAAATGATGATAAACCTATTATTTTTGTTTGATAAAAAACTTAAATTTGAAATTAACTTTAAACGGGACGGGTAACGGGGTGAGGACTATGATTCCCGTACCTGTCACGTACCCGTTTCGGGGCAATGACCCTCGCCCCGTCCCCGCCCCGTTTATCTGATTAGACGGGTAATCCCCGCCCCTTTCGGGTTGGGGCCCCATGGGTTTCGGGTTGAACGGTTTTTTATTCATTGTTCTTCTCCTTTGATTTTGCTCTCTATTTCTCAAATTGTATTTTGTGTCTCTAAATGTGTAGAACCCTCTGAAGAGCCTCTCATCTTGTATTTATACTTTTCCTAATGTTTTCCCCGAATTTGGAGATTTTATGGACTTTAAACGGGCCAAAAATCCACTCCCTAATTAGCATCAGGAGGCGCCTCGGCTCCATTCCCATTGCACCGCGAAGAAACCATAGGTGGCGCCTTGGCACAATAGGGGTGGCATTATAGCGCCTAAGCTCCATGATGGTGGGGCTGTGGCGCTGCCTCTCAAGAAAAAACCAGCACTGCACTACCTTTAATATTTTTAACATAACTTTCTTTCCCGATATTCGATTGAAACGATTTAAATTGGGTTGTAAATATAACTTAATGGGCTATAACTTTAGTAGATATAGCTTTTTCCCCATTCAAATGTTTATTGGGTCAAAAATGAGTCTCAATCTCGGGTAAAAATCTAGAACATACTTGTGAAATTGATTTGTGAAAATATTTTAATCATATTTCATCCAATATACTTCTAATTGCATCCAATTTAATTCTAGCATTCTTGAATCTTCATCGTGAGGTCCGACACAATTTTTGAATATTTACACGTTAGTCCCTAAACTTTGGATCTTGTCATTTTTTTTAATTTTTTTTTTTGCCAATTTTCGCTTTTTTTTCTTTCAATTCCACTTAGATTCATCAAGTTTCACCTAATAACACATTATAATAATAAATTAAGCTATAATTTCATTTAAAGAACTACGAAATATCCATATTTTAGAGCCCGAATCAAGACTAAATTGGGGATAGTATGTATTATGGAATTGTATATATTCACAATCATATGTATCAATTATAATCATGTGCAGGTTTTCTTCGGTTACATTGAGTGTTAAAATCGTTTACTGATGATACGTGTACTAACTACTTGCTGTTAGGAAATTTAAAAAGCTTTTGTCAGTACTAAACATTAAATATTAATAAAGGTTAATTGTTCTATTGCAGATACTGAGCATCCGAAGTGGGCAATGATGAAAACATAATAAAGCACATTGCAACCAAAGAGCATGGCGGCTTGGTGAATCAAGGTGAAGATTGTGAAAAATGTGTGTTTCACTAACACGCTTTTACCTTTGTAAAGCACATTGCAACCAAAGACCATGGCGGCTTGCTCAAGGTGAAGAATGTGAAAAATCTGTACTTCACTAACACACTTTCATCTTTGACCATGGCCAAGTGGCAGAAGATGATTTGGGCAATGATATTATCCCAGATTGTTCTAGTTCGTATATGAAATTTCAGTCCTTGATCGTAATCAATGGCTGAGAGGACCTCAAGTGAGGTAAGGGTCAGTTGAGGTCTTTCAATCCTTTCATTCTGTTCATATGAATCTCTCTCTCTCTCTCTCTGCGAAAATCTCTTTGGTTCTCTCTTCTTCTCCAAGCCTTCTTTTTTTGTTTTCTTAAAGATTCGTGGCTTAAATCTGCTAAACGTTAATGCATTGTTTTGGATTGTTGGCCTGATTTGTATTTTGAGAAATCTAGCCTGAACAGTAACTTTTTTGTTCTTTCTGAAGAGTGAATTCTGTGGGGGTTTGTTGATAGATCTTGTTGGTGAACTTGTTGGCCTGTGTTCTCTGATTCTTTGAGTTCTCAGATATTTCTGTTTCTTTTTGTAATATTGAACATACTTAGAGGCTTAAAGCCCTACAAATTCCATTCTATGGTATTCATTATCAAGTTATTTGGAGAAATATTACAATTAAAACAGCTAGAAATTAATTAACAACCCATAATTCTCTAAATTGAAAATGAAAATAGAACAAATATGCATATCTTTTCAACAGAAATAATTTCCATACATAATTATAATAGTGTCCATTCTCCATAGAATGTCTTACAGCAATCTGTGATCACAAAAGGTTACAAAAAATAAGCCAAAAAGTTTTGTTCGAGTCCTCCATATTTTTACTCCTTGTATCTCTGGAAGTAAGATCAGCACGTCTCATTCTCTATCTCTACTGTACTAAGTTTTTTTAGACGAGGTAATCGTCAGTATCAAACTTTCCAGGCAAACAGGTGGATTTTGGAAAGAAGAAGAGAAGAAAAAGCCAAACATCATCGTCAACATAAAAACACACCCCAGATGTTAATGTCGCATGTATGTAGTATTACCCTTAATTACGCTATCTTCAGCCGTTTGAAGAATGAGAAGAACAGTCGGAAACTACCTCGGTTTGGACTTCTCTTCTGTGGAAGTTTCTGTGACAGCCACAGGCAGCACAAGTGAGTGCACCGCTGCTTCCCTCCTCTGCACTCGGCATGAATTCTCGGCAACCATCTACAGCGTATCCTCCTACATTTGCAGCGTGATTCTTTTGGCACTCTCCATATCTCACAGTCCTAACTGTAGATAATGAATTTGTAGAACTCCTTGAAGTGTCATCATCACTCTTCAAGATATATTGACACTCCTTCATTCCTTCTTTAAATTTACTCTCTCAAATGCCCTTAAGTTTCAAGGTAAGAAGACACAATAGAACCGGGGGAGATATAGAGCAAACAAGGAAGAACTAGGTCATCTTGGTGTTTTCTGGGAAACCCTAACCCTAGAGGGCATATTTATACAACCAGTAAACGTTTCCTGGTGATGATTATCAATACGACTGAAGAAGTATAAACAATTAAATTCATCTAGTTTTAGAAAGATAAAATATCAATAAACAAAATTCATCTTGCTATAAAAAGAGTCCGCAGAAAAGTTGGAGTGGAATCTCACATTAACCTATTTATTAAAATTTCTCTGAGTAAAGTTTTTAATGACAAATAAATCTGTCACTTGTATTTGAAAAGATGGTTTAACACTTAAACATGAGTAGGCACCCTTTCACAACGCCATTACTGTACCTTCCATTTCATTTTAAAGTAAAATTACTTTTGAGTGGTCTTTACGAATTGATTGCCCAACTTCCCAACAGCTAAATAATTAGATAGCTTTATACAATTTTTCTTTATTTTTTTGGAATGAACAGCTAAGCTGGCTTTAAAACCTGTTTTTCTGTGGCCCCAAAACTAAAGCTAAATGGTGGTTGTGGTGGAAGTCTATATATTTAAAACTATAATTGCTAAAAAAATGCGTAGTATCTTCTCTCTCTGTTTATTTGTAAGTTCATAGTTTTGTCTCGTCTCATATAGAGATTTGTCTTTTGCCAGATTAAACACCCAACACGCTAAATTGTTATACCATCACATGTTTTTACATGTACTCATTTCTGTCTGGATTTTATATGATTATTACTTGTCTTTCCTTTATTATTCGTTACAAAAAAGAGGGGAGTATTTATTTCAGGGAGTTAATTATAAGACATAGGGGGAATCATTTAATATATCTGTTGGAATTTTATTATTGATATAGTGTTGTTTTTTGACAATATTGATTTAAAATTTTATGGTTTACATCTAAATTTATAATTCACATAATATTGCATATTTCTAGGGACGGACAAACTATGGGGCATCATTGACGGACCCACATCAGGCCCTGATGGATCACGTGACCCACCAACATTCAATTTTATTATTATTATTATTATTTTTATTTTTTTTTTGTGTAAGCACGTGTTTGCCTACAGTTCGATATACACAAACTATTGTATAGCAGTGAAGGGTTGCAAACTTTACACATTTGATGGAGCCATAATTTGTACAGGAACCTAAGAGATGAAATCATGAAAAAGCTGTGTATGTTTGTGGAGTAAAAGACAAATAAATTCAAGAAACTTGTATGTTGTTTCTTGAGAAATGAATAGAAGATTCATGTTTACTTACATGGATTTACATTTTTTACTATGAGTATATTATTATTTATTTATTTCCGTTAATTGAACGCAATTTTCATGATTCATAGTTAGAGTACCTAGAATTTAAAGATTATATGCAGAGAAATGGTGTCATACTAAGAGTTTCTTCGTTTATTTATCTCTTTATTATTAAATTTTTCAAGATGGAGTGTGGTGTTGATATTGAATCATCTCATTTCAAAGTTAAGATTATTATATTTTGTGTTTTCAACACACTTCCTCAAGTTCAAGTCTAATTTAATTTTCTGACTTGTACATAATTTTTTATTATGGGTGACCTCAAAATTTGATTTCTAGATTTTTGTTTACTTTAATATTATATTGAATTATCTAATCTAAATACTTAAATATTAGAATAAATAAATTTATTTATTTATATTATATGTTTAACAAGAGTTATTTTCACGACGAATTAAGAAATTTTGAAGGAACAATATATAAATTAAATGATTAAATCATGTCAATATAAAATCCAAATATCCGGTACAATAATTACCAACATTTAGATCCTTCAACCTGATTTATTTTCTTATGAGCTACCAAATTTTATTCGCTACAAATTCATATTTTCGAACAAATATTTTTCACCATAGTTTATGTAGCAGTTTGATTTAATTTTTTATGAGCTACTAAATATTTTTCTAGTTTCAAGCCAAAAAAGGATATTAAAAGTAGTAGTATATGTTAAGCTTTGTTTTAACAACTTTGTTATAAGTTAGATGATACCTCTTAATTCAAAATGTCTGCGAAATTTCCAACCCAAATTCAGTCGGATTGAGTTATTTATGTGATTTGTTTCGTAATTATGTGAAGGATAATAGATGCAAGAAGTACTTGTTTAAAAGAGAAAAAAAATTAATAGGAGCTATTGAAGCACAATTAATCATTTCATAGTAAATTACCGAGTACATAAGTTCAGAACTCAAGATTAGGAGCATCGAAATATTGCTTTTGTGAAGTATATATTTTACTTAACAAACTTTGATTATTAATAAGAAAGAGGTTAGCTTCTCCGTTCCTAAGCTAAGTCATCAACGCAGACTGAAGCTAAATTTCCTTTCATTATGTTCAGACAGTGGAATCGTGTGGAAAAGCTTGAAGAGAATGAGAAAGTGGGGAAAATGCATTTATTGATCTGTTCTTAACTGATATCAACACATTTAAAGTTCCAACTATTTAATTTTAAGTTCAAACATGAGTATATTGCATAGGTATAGTTGATAAAGGATGACTCAAATCGCTTTTCTAATGTCTCGTCTCTGGTTATTTTTGTGAATTTGACTGAGTTTATATTGCACATGGATTATATTTATGTAATTTGTTTTACAGATGTCGAAAGTTTCAATATTTTCTCAATTGTTTTGTAAGTTTGATTGTGCCAAACTCAAAATGTCTACGCCCACCGTTGCATGCTTCGGTGTTACACATATTTTATTATGCATTTTTTTTTAACTTAATTATATGATTTTGATTTTGTTAGTTTCGTCTTACTTTTCACGCGATATTGTGGTTTCTATGTGTTTCAGGAAATAAGTTGACTAAGTATTGAAAAAAAATTGGGAAATTTAATTTTGGGTAGCTCTGGACTTAGAAATAAATATGATTTTGTCACAAAATGTCAAAGGGGGAGATTGTAAAGTCTAATTTGTAATTGGTAATTTCTAAGACAAAAATCATAACTTAGTATATTTGTATTATGATTTAATTATATTGTAATCAAAATCAAATAAGGTTTAGAAGAGTTCAAGTTATGGTAAAATAAATATAGGGTTGATAGAGTTCAAAAGAAGTCAAAGAAATTCAAGAAGAAGATTAAGATTTGGACTTGAAGAAGTTGGAATAGAGTAGGATGCATTTTCGCTAGCCAACGCCCAATCGAAGCTCGAGCGGCAGAAGCAGAATCACTATCGCCCGTCTAGCACTAGACTGACGCTCGAGCGATAGGTTTGTCGCTCACCTAGCCTAGCCAAGCCTAATGCTCGAGCGACGGATCAATGTCAAAAACCTGTTTGCTTTAAAATATTTGATTTTTCAATCCGTTTTTATCTCAAACATTTTTCCTTATATATCTTATCCTATGAGCGTCCCAAAGTGTGTTGAATCATATTTTTTCATATAGATCATTCATTTGAAGATCCAAAATACATTCATTAATTTCAAGATTCAATCACCATATTATTTGAGCAATAAATTCAACCAAACTTTAATTTGTTGTTCGAGATATAAACCTTCACATTAAACCACATATCAAAATACACAAAATCTTTTGATAAAAAATCAAGCCACATAATTTAACGAAGATAAACGATACACGGATCGGGAGCTGGTGCAGAAACACAATCCAGGAGGGCCAAGGTAATATACCGAGGTTAGGAGCTGGTGTGAAGAATATGCAATCTAGGATGGCCAAGGTTAAACCAGAAGTTGGGATTTGGTGTGAGGAGCATGCAATCCAATTGAATCAAGAGTGACTAAAGGAAAATAAGGCCATAGTGGATTAAAGTTTAGTCGGGTTTGGATCATACTGTAAGTTATTTCGTTTATAGTGGATTATTGATTAGCAAAGTGCCATAAGTTTTTGATCATTTGCGAAGGGTTTTCTCCGTGATCCGTTTGGTGTTTTTTATTGTTTTCATATTACAAATTGTGGTAATTCAATATAGGATAAATTAACATGATTGATTAACCATTTAGAAACAATTAAAAAGTGATTTGATGCTTTTAATTGTCTAATTCTGCACGCTGGGACTAAATAATGATAAATTGGTAAATAAATTTAAACTTTCACGGATTGCCAATCTTATAAAATTGAACTAATTTTCACAATTAACTCTTCCATTGATAATGTTCTATTTATAAATTTTTTAATTGGCGCCTTTTTCTTAAAGCACGTTTGGCCAAGCCTAAACAAGAAGGAGATTTCTTGTTTGAGAAATTATGTAAAAAAACATACATTTACATAGTATATTTTTTTGTATTTAAAGTTCCAAAGCCAAACATGTTTGAGAAAGAAAGTTACTAAATTAATTTTCAAAGTTACAAACATATTTAGCTAAGTTTAAAAGTTTCTTTTAAGTAATTACTTTTAAATTAATTTACTATCCTTCACTACATAACGCTAAATATTAGACCTTTTATATCGTGCCTCTATAAACTTGTCTCTTCTTTTATTTGAAAATTATCTATCATTGGGTCTATAATATCTTTACTAATATTTATTTATTTTAAACAAGCACACATTAGGCCTCTTTTTTGTATTAGAATTAAACAAGAAAGTGTAGAAAGGAAAAAATGCTCCATTAACACATAAAGCAACATATATTTTGAATTAATAAATATAAAGCAAAGCATATTTATCTTCATTAACAACCAAAAACTTTTAGCTGACAATATCCCGTTTGTCCCACTTCTTTTCAATCACACATTCTCCAATAAAATAATATCACACGTAAATAACAAATTTTTCCTTCTTTTCAACCACTAATTTTCCAAAAAAAAATACTATTTAAAAAATTGTAATACCAAATAATGGAGACCAAACGGGTCAAGACTAGACAAATTTCCCATTGCCTCTTTATTTTTTAATTTCCACATGTCAAACATAAATTTTGGCTTGCACATAGAGATGTGTTTAAAATAAGATATAAATAAATTGTCAGCGTAAAGGGTGGGGTGAGAGAGGGCGCCATCGAAAATTATTGCTTTCATTTCATGCTATTAACTCAAATCAAGTAGTTAGTAAGACATTAATGAAAGCATTAGAGGTTGAAAGAGACTTAAAGCTAATCATGAAATGTATTAATTAAAAGATTGGGCACTTTGCTTCTTACCAACCCAACCCAGTTTGTGAGTTGTGACTGGTTAAAAATGGAGATTAGGATAATTAGGTCTTGGGGACCATTAATACCGCATCTTTTAGGCTCTAGGATGCTTTTTTTTCATATTTATTGGTCCCAACGCCTTTTTTTTTTTCTTTCCCCTCGAATCTAATGAAATCGGCTTTATAAACTAAGAGATAGATGATATGGTATGAAAGCAATAGATGAATCCTTCTTTCTTATTATACCATCGAATTCATAAAATAATGCCAATTATAGTCCACTCATTTCATTTTGAATATCTCTATTCTTAGTATATTAACCGCAAAAAATATATCAACACTAAAGATTTTCTACTCCAAAGGAAGGTTTTGAATTACCTCTTAGACTCATTTTTTATCCAAAACTTGTGAGTTGGATATAGTGAAATAATATGAAGTATTGTCATATCTCCTAAAGTAATTGAAAGTTCAAAGATTTTCCACCATAAAATGGTGAAAATGAAACCAATCTTAATTGTAAGTCATATTCTTGAGCTATTAAGATGACATCAAACTATATCAAAATTAATAGAACATGTTAAGCTCAAGCAAGCTTTTTCTCATTTTATTT
>CAIGRT010217733.1:0-17328 GCA_903798405.1 Fraxinus platypoda
TGTTATTTTATTCATCGAGAAAACATCACGGTACAATTCAATAGACTAAATATGTAAAGATAAATAACAATTCCTAAAATTAATCACATCATCATAATCATCAATCATCTTGATCAATTTGTCTCAATGATTCCTTCCTTTCCTCCATTGATTTATTCTCTTAACACTCCCCTTCCTTATTTTCTCCACTAATGTTGAATGTCAAGATTTGTTGCTGCTAATATCTTCTACATGAAATAATACTCAATGTTTTACAATTATAGATCACCTAATAAATCCCACGACTTGAACACCCGAGTTTTACAGTTATAGATCACCTAATACATCCAGACAGTGCATTCGATGTTACTACAAGTTCAACAGCAGTATGAGGTACATCCGGCAATTGCAATAGGAAGAGAAATTAAATCCCAAGCAGGAATCACACTGCATAAAACAACTGTTATTATAACTGCCTAAAACACACTTCAAAGCATAAACTAAAAAATTCCATTAATTGATCCATGAGAAAACATCACATGCTTGCCAATGCAGAAACCATGAAATTGAAAGGTTTGACATCATCTTCTTGCTCCTCAATCTTCCAAGCTCTTAGTGTATGCACTGGTCATTTTCATAAACAATTCATTGTCTAGTCACAAAGAATGAAAATCCCTCATTATTATTAGGCCCACGATGAATACACATCTCTTTCATTAGCATTTGAAGAGAAGTCATCATCCCAATCCCTTTCTTTTAACTCTTCAATTTTCTTTAACTCATCATCCCAATACACATCCCAATCGTCTTAATATGGATAGAAGAGAGAACTCAAGTACACATAATGCTAATGGACTAATTACCTCCAGGAGGGGAACCCAAGACGTCTTTAATTTAAATTAAGGAAGAACATAAAAGAAACAGAAACTTCCAGGAATGCAAAAACAGTCAACAGACATGAACTAAAAAAAACCTTGAAATCTGTCAGAAACAGTCTTGAGCATGGTAAAAGAATAATGTAAGTATTACAAATTGAAAGCTTTGTACAAGCATCATCGTGACAGATTACTAACCTTCAAGCAATGCAGTTCTGTACCATTAAGAGTTTCTCCAGGAAAATAAGTTATTTTTCTATTATGTGTTATGACAGGTGATGACAAGAGGTTGAAGAGGGAGGTGAGGGGGTTCGAGTGGTAATGGGGTCTGGTGGTCTAGGTGACGGGTGGTGGTCGATTGTTGAGGGGTGGAAGGATTATCGAATCGTCGTTTTTAGACATAACGATATCATTTTCGTTTTATGTGTAAAGAAACGATATCTATGTCGTTGTAGTTATTAAGTAAAATGGAACGATTTCAAACTCGTCAAATTTGTATTGAAATGATATGGACGTTGTTGCTCCTCACCTCCGTGGCTTAGAGCTCAGAGTCATTACGCCACGTAACAAAGCCACGTGGTAAAAAAAGTCAACAGAAAAGTCAAACGGGGTCCCCATATGGTAGAACACAGAAAGCATTGAACATGCCAACGTCCTCATGTCACAGCCGATGTCCAGGTGATACAGGACGAAGTCCATGACAAGGCCCTACCTAAACGAGGTTATCAGGAAGGCTATTATAAACCGAAGTCACCCGCCTGGAAGGCTACCCTTAAAAGACCTCCGCTGAAGTCCCCAAATCTCCCAAATCCCAAAGCCGATGTCCTTCGATTCGAAGATATCCCTGAAGTGACTGATGTAACAGTTGTAATAAAGTTATCAGTATGTCAGCCTATTGGTAGAGGGCGGCTGACCCATTGTCAATGTATTAATTGTATGAATGAACTATGATGTAATGCCCCAATTGGGAAGATAGCGCCACGTGGATTTTGATCCAACGGACACCACGTCGGCCAACGTAGTATAAATAACATCTTCCTGTGAATTGGAAGGGGATGAGATTGAGATTCTGAATACGAAAAAGGCAACTATATACATCAAAATATACACTTGGGATTGGGAGAGTTTTATGAAAGGATTGTGTTGGATTTCTATCGTCTCATTCACGTTTTACATCAGAGTGCAAACTACAATATTACAATTTGTATGAGCATTTCATTTATCCTTCCACATATACCTTTAAGCCAAAGCGTATATTTGAATCAAATATAATTCGTTGATTGTAGTTAGTGCAATCACGTCGATTTCATTTACCGGAACCCGAACATTTCTATCTCTTGTCGAAAAATGCCTCCCTCGTTCGATCAGGACAACTACCGGACTGTCGCCGATATAAAACACGTCGGAACAAATGTTTGACGTGGCAAGGGTGGGTCCGACATCTGTTGAGTTCATTTTTTGAGGTCAACAGATTGGCGCAGTCTGTGGGAATCTGACATTTAACCGTGAAGGTATCTGCCGAAAAAGGCTATCCAAAAAATATTGTCAGGAAAGAAAGTTTTAGTCCTTCAAAAAGGAAGATTCTTGAAGAAAGAACAGTTAAAACCCAACTTCTGCTTTTGATCCTTGAAAAAAAGGAAAACCTGCTAAGGAACAAGTTTTTCAGAAAATGAGTTCAAATGGAGATGAAAATGCCCCTCGTAGAACAAGGGAACACCCTGAAGAAGGAGAACCCTTACGAGCAGTCCCTGCCATCTGCCAACGACCTTCACAGCATAGGCGAGGTGGGTCTAGAGGCGAAGGCAGGATAGATGCCAGGCTTACCAGAGAAATGTCCACAATGGCCGCCAATATGAGAAACATTACCCAACAGAACATGGTCATGCACGAAATGTTGATGAACATGTAAGGTCAAAAGGGGTCTCCCCATCTCTCCACATGCAGCCCACGAAAATGCATATGGTGGCCCTCAAGAGTATTATCATGAAGAAGATGAATTCCAAAGCCAGGCCGAATATTATCACGCAAATTCGGAGTTTCCACAAAAAAAAGAAGTTGGGGTTGACACATCAACCAATTATGCTTCAAAACAACCTCATAAAGCCCCATACAACTTCCCTCATAATTATAAACCGAAGAATCGACCACAGAGGTCGGCAAGTGGCTCTGACGGGATAGGCACAGGGTTACCTAGAAATAGGCAAACTCATCCTCCTCATATGCCTAGAAATAGACAGAAGGAGCCTCTCCAAAATGAAGAACAACAACCTATATACCATGAGGAACCTCATATCCCTTCCCCTAGAAATAGGTGTGAAAGAAGGGATCGAGCCAAGAACGAAGCAGGACCCTCACAACCACCTCTCCAAACCTATCAAGAGGAAGGTGAGAATCCTGATGAACCCCAGAGGTCCTATGACCTGGATGACGACGATGATCGCTCACCATTCTCACAAGCCATCAGGGATGTACCAATGCTGAACCACTTCACACTTCCTAAAATACCCAAGTACGATGGAAGAGATGACCCTGCAAAACACATCAATAGCTTCAAAACTCACATAAACCTGAAAGGGGCTATCCCAGCCATGAAATGCAGAGCCTTTCATCTGACCCTAAGTGGAGGGGCTGAAGTCTGGTATACGAGGTTACCGAAGGTAGCATCCGAAGCTGACCAGACCTCAAAAAGACACTTCTGAAAAGTTTTGCTACTAGCAAAGAGGGCGACGGGCCCATTCAGCTATTGTAGGACATGCAACAACAGCAGGGTGAGGTGCTGAAAAGTTTCTTATCCCGCTTTACTGATGAGTGACCTACTGTGTGCAAGTCACAGATAGGGAAGCACTAACTGCCCTAAGAGGAGGTCTGGACATGAACTCTTTATTTTGGAGAGATGTGTAAAACAAGGATCCTGCTACCTATGACGCTCCATTGGAAATGATAAGGCGTGAAATCCTCAGTGAAGAATTGAGAGACCATAGAACAGGGGCCACATCCCATTTAATGGACCGTCAAGCACCCCTAAATCATGGGCAAGAACTAGCTACAGCTACCCTTAACGTAGTGCCAACCCTGGCCTACGAGGAAGTAAACCCTAGAGTTGAAATGCATCGGCGCCAGCCCTACCAAAGAAACCCTCAAAGGGAAAGAGGTAGGAGACGAAGTGATGAACCTAGAAATAGGAATAAAGCACCTGGTTATTGCATGTACCATCAAACCCATGGTCACCGAACGGAAGATTGCGACATCCCCAAAACCCAAATTGAGGAAAATGGAGGAATTTCAGAAGAAATGCTCCCCCCAGGTAGACCCAGCATTCTGGAAACACCGAACCGAGACACCTCAATAGAAATGACCCCCCAAGGGAAAGAGAAAATGACACAGAAATACCTAGAGAAGGTCAAAGGCAAAGGCGAAGCCGCCCGGCCAATGTTGGCCAAGAGCCCATCAGGGAAATAGATACCATAATTGGGGGACCACATGTTGGAGGAGAGTCTAGAAACCCACAACGAAATTATGCCAGGGAAGCAACAGATCCTCCTATGACGAGCTTTATAGTAAATCGATCCACGAACGAACGAACAGTCCCTCCAATTACGTTCACCCAAAAAGGCGCAACAAATGTACACCATCCACATTGTGACGCCTTGGTAGTAAGGGCTGTTGTGGCCCGAAATGGCCTGAAATGAATGTTGGTGGATAACGGGAGTTCAGTAAACATTATCTTTGGGACTACCTTTGACAAAATGGAGGTTGACCACGAACTGACCCCAATGAATTCCCCTTTATATGTCTTCACAGGCGACAACATCATCCCCAGGGGAAAGATTACTCTAGCAATAGAGATGGGGGTTGCTCCTCTGATTGCCCACCATTTTATGGAATTCCTAGTAGTTGATAATCGATCTGTTTACCATGGAGTACTTGGAAGACTAGCCTTGAAAGAATTGTGGGCTATTAGTTCCATACATCACCTATGCATGAAGTTCCCAACTGAAAATGGCATAGCCACTATCCGAGGTGACCAACGAAGTGCAAGGGAATGTTATTCAAATTCCCTAAGAAAGGTTGAACCAAGGACAGTCAACGTTATTACCACCGACCTAGAGATGCATGACGTCCCTGAATAAGGGAGAACCCCTGAACAAGAGGAAGGCGTCGAAATGGCTGATGCACCTTTAAGAGGAAATTTTCTTGGTGTCATACAAACCTCTGAAGAAGAGGCTATCTATGAAAAACAAACCACCCCTGAGGAAAGGAGGACTGCTGAAGAAGCAGTTAACTTAGAGGAATTAGATCCTCGCATCATTGATTGCGAACCTCAAACAACGCCCATGGAGGAGCTGGAAAGTTTTCCAACAGATCCCTTGGATCCCTCTAAGCACCTACAAGTGGGAAGAAATCTACTACTAAGAGCAAATGAGGAGTTGAAAAGTTTCTTACTGAAAAATCTTGATATATTCGCCTAGAAACATGGCGATATGATAGGTATTGATCCGAAAATCAACTGCCACCACTTGAATATCAACCCCGAAATCGTGGCACATAGGCAAAAAAGAAGAGCTCTCAACCCTGAAAGACATAAAGCTTTAAAGGACGAGGTCAAGAAGCTAATTGACAACGGATTCATCCGGGAATCAATATACTTCAAATGGGTCTCGAACCCAGAGTTGGTCAAAAAGCACAATGGGAAATAGAGGGTCTGTATAGACTTTTTAAATTTAAACCAAGCCTGTCTAAAAGATAGCTTCCTGCTTCCCAGAATAGATCAACTCGTGGATTCAACTGCCGAGCACGAACTTCTTAGCTTCATGGATGCCTATTATGGATACAACCAGATCCTCATGTTTCCTATTGATGAAGAACACACCTCCTTCATCACAGATAAAGGTCTCTATTGCTACAAGGTTATGCCCTTCGGGTTGAAAAACACCCGAGCTACTTACCAGAGACTTGTCAATAAAATGTTCGCTGACCTTATTGGAAAAACCATGGAAGTCCATGTGGACGACATGTTGGTAAAGAGCCTAAAGGCAATAAGCCATATCAGAAATTTTGATGAAACCTTTCAGGTCCTGAACAAGTATCGAATGAAGCTCAATCCCTTAAAATGCGCCTTTGGAGTCTCTTCAGGAAAATTCTTAGGCTACATTGTCAACTAAAGAGGCAGCGAAGCGAACCCTGAAAAGGTCAAAGATTTGATTGAAATAAGATCATCCTAAAAGCCAAAGGAAGTGTAAAGCCTCACTAAACGAGTAGCAGCTTTGAACCGCTTCATCTCTAAGACAACAGACAAATGCCTACCCTTCTTTAAATTCCTCAATGGAGGAAACATATTCCAATAGACTGAAGAATGTGAGAGAGCCTTACAGGAGCTAAAGAAGCACCTTGAACAGGCTCTCATCCTCTCCAAACCTAGGGATCACGAGCCATTACAATTGTACTTGGCAGTGACGTCAGAGGGAATTATCTCAGTCTTAATAAGAGAAGAAAACAACTACCAATTGCCCGTGTACTATATCAGGAAAGCACTTATAGCAGCAGAAACTCGCTATCCTGATATGGAAAAATTGGCCCTCTCTTTAGTAACAGCTTCAAGGAAGTTAAGGCCATATTTCCAAGCCCATGGTATATAAGTATTGACAAACTTTCCTCTCAAACAAGTGCTGAAAAAGCCAGATGCTTTAGGAAGAATGCTGAAGTGGGCTGTAGAACTCAGCGAGTTCGACCTTACTTTCAAACCCAGGTTGCCATCAAGGGTCAGGCCCTTGCAGACTTCATAGCAGAATTCACCCCTATTCTGGAAATGGAAGAGATAATGGAACCTGCAGAATCCCCAATTTGGAACCTATTGGTTGATGGGTCAGTAGGAGAAACAGGGTCGGGAGCAGGAGTTGTCTTGGTCAGCCATGAAGGATATAAACTCACATGTGCTGTGAGGTTTGGTTTCAAAGCCACCAACAATGCTGCAGAATACAAGGCCCTCCTCGCGGGCTTAAGATTAGCCAAAGAAATGAAAGTAAAGAGACTCGTTATCAGCAGTGACTCACAGCTAGTGATAAGTCAAGTACATGGAAATATCTCAGCCAGGGATAAGTCTATGGAAGCATATCTGAAGTTGGTCCTCGATTTCATACCCTCCTTTGAAAGCTTTGAGCTAGTGCAAATCCCACGCACAGAGAATGTCTATGCCGATGCACTGTCCAAATTGGCAAGCAACAAGGATTCTGAACTGCTTACATGTGTACCAATAGAATATCTTGAAGGGTGGATTGAAGATACCCCAGCCTGGATGAAGCCAATAATGTCTTTTATCAAAGAGCAGACCCTACCTCCTGAAAAAGAGGAGGCTCAGAAGCTTAGAAGAAGAGCTGTCAACTTCATCCTACAAGACGACGTGCTATATAAGCGAGGGTTCTCATTACCTCTGCTCAGATGCATTGGAGGAGAGCAGGCAGACTACGTTATTCGAGAAATACATGAAGGTATATGTGGGAACCACGCTGGAGGATGGTCCATTGCACAAAAAGTGCTTAGACAAGGATACTACTGGCCACCTTGAAAAAGGATGCGCAACAGTATGTCAGAAAAACTCTAGCTTTGCGATTGTCGCCATTGATTATTTCACCAAATGGTAGAAGCTGAACCACTTGCCAAAATCACCGAAGCCAACACTTCCAAGTTCCTATGGAAGAACATCATCTGCAGGTTCGAAATTCTCCATTCAATTGTGTCAGACAATGGCAGACAATTTGATAACAAAAAGGTCAGGGATATGTGTGAGGAGCTGGGTATAAAGAAGCATTTTTCCTCCCCACATCATCCTCAGGCAAATGGGCAGGTGGAAGCTGTAAACAAAACAATCAAGTATACGTTGAAAAGAAAGCTAGACGCTTCCAAAGGAGCTCGGGTTGATGAGTTACCCCCAAGTACTTTGGGCTATCCGAACTACAAGCAAAATCGCTATGGGTGAAACCGCATTTTCTATGACCTACGGAGCAGAGGCTATGAGCCCTGTTGAGATAGGTCTACCATCTCCCTGGCGGATGCACTTCAATGAAGTGACGAAAGATGAAATAAGGAGATACGAGCTTGACTTCCTCGAAGAAAAGAGAGACAATTCTCAAGAAAAGTTGGCTATATATCAAAGAAAGATGACGAGATACTACAACTCGGAAGTAAAAAAGATGTCATTTCGCTTAACTGAACTAGTATTTCAGAGGATGTTCCCATCATCAAAAGAGCATGGCTCTGGGACTCTTGGTCCCAACTGGGAAGGTCCCTATCGTATAAACAAAGAAGTTCATCACGAAACTTACAAAATCGAAAATATGGATGGAAAGGCACAGCCTCATCCATGGAATGTAGAAATCTGCGCAAATATTATCAATGATGTAAACATCTTGAATGGTCAATGAAAAAAGTTCTCCTTATCATACCTATTCATAAAATATCCCTCAAATGGCAAAAATACCCTTAAGCTAAAAAGCTAAGGAAGCCTCAGAATGGGGAACCGTACAACCCCATGAAAGAAAAAATAAAGTTCACATATTGAAAATCTTCCTACTAGCAAAAAGTCAGATGAAGGATCTCGTTTCAGGAAAACCCAATTCTATCAAAAAGGGGCTTCCTATAATAAAGACACTTCAAAAAGAAAATATTCTTAGAATATATGTAAGCCGTTCAACCCCAGGCTTAGGAAAAGAAAGGCAAGCGAACTACCTATACATTGGAAGCAAATTATAAATGAACTCAGACTGACATCTGAGGCGCCAAAAGCCTCAGGATCATGTGTATCAATCCACTTCAGAAGATAGGAAAGGTACACAACTTGCATAAATTTTAAATGTTTTGGGTAATTAGCCGAAGTACTATGTGAATAGATCCAATGTCGTTAGTCCATATATGGACATCTAACTATTTCTACGTTTAAATATCTGATTAAAAGAGTTCTGAAATGGGTAGGAAGGCTTCAGCAAATATCTTTTGATTTAAAAATGTTCAAAGGTCTAAATCACGCTAAAATGAGGTCTTATGACCTACAAACACTTGTGAAATTTTAAGTTCAATTACATTGCTGAGATCCAAATTGCATAAATGATGTTATGTTGCTAAAATCACTAACTTCTGATGCTATTATACTTTTGATATTATATTTCTAAAGTTATATTTCTGATGTCATTACGCCTCTGATGTGGTTAGACTTATGATGTCGTTATTACTCTGACGTTATACTCGATCTAGTGGTGCTGAGGCACATGAAATTGTGCTCGAAAGTATTTACAAGTTTTTATACATCTGATGTTATTATTAAGTTGAAGTTGTGCCAAGTATGGATGGATCGAATTTATATTAGTGAGAATTTCGGAATTTAGCAGATGTAGTAATGATGCATGAAATAAAGGAACACAAATATTGAACAAATGGAGTTATTTTATTTATAAAAGAATGTTTACATTCATTGGGCTGAAGCTGTTACACTCTGGGAATATATGAAAAATGCAAAAAGAAAGCTATTCTAGGTTGGTGGGGGTGAAGGGGCCACGAAGGGAACAATGGCATTGGTTGCCACCTCTACAATAGCCTCTTTGGCTGCGTTGTCATTCACTTCAATCACTTGGCTCCGTTTAGCTGGAGTTTGAGCTCGACCCTTCTACCTCACCTTCAAGGAACTTAGCCCTTAGTTCAGAAGTGTTGACGTCCTGAGTGTTAGCCTCCAGCCATTCAATGACCTCAATGTAGGCATACCTCATCCAATATGTCCCAAAGCGTTGGTATGCCTAAGTTAGATGGAAGTTGGCCATGAAAGATTTCTCAGCATCACTGCTGGCATGTTCAGCATCGCTTCGGACAGTCTCGACTTCTTCAATAAGGCCGATTACCCGAGAGGTCAGCTCCCACACCTTTCCCTTTAGAAGAAAGTTCTCTTTATTAGCCTTTTCCAAGGCCTCGGCCGCAAGCTTCTAATGAGCATCAGAAGTCTCCACTCGCTTCATTAAGGAGGCCACCTCGCTTTGGGATAGGTGGACTTCCTTCTTCAAAGAATCAATTTTTGCTATGGCAGAAGCGAGCTTCGTTGACTTGTCGTCGCTCCTCTTCTTCAAGGCCTCCACCTCGGCCTTTGCCTTATTGGCCAACTCCTCAGCTTGAGAAGCCTTGCTGGCAAACCCAAGATTTTTATTTTAAAGGTTTTTAAAGAGGGTTTCCACCTCTACGGCCATGCCGAATAATCTGGCTGCCTAAGCCATCGATGTGGTGACGACGTCTACGACATCACTTGTTTTGACAAAGTTCTGCCACTTTTCAGTCCAAAATCGGTGGAACGTCATCGTGGCTGTCTGGGCCTCCGAAGGCAAAAGTACGAGGGCCTCTGATTCAAGCTCGTCGGACCTTTTGGCCAAGGCGGGTCTACCTTGGAGCGATCCGATATTGTGGAGTCGCTCGAGGTCTTGGACTTCTGGCAGGTTCCTGCCTCTGGGGTTCCGAAGCAGTAGGCCGTTTCTACCCCCCAAAGGCTGTAGCCATTGAAGTTGCTATAAGCTTCTCCCCCGTAGGAACTTCAGAGCGAGGGGGAGGGACGTCGTTAAAACTGTCGACCCCGGTGGAAGACAATTTGAACATTTTCTTTGGTTCTTCCACCACCAATTTTTTGCCCATATCTGGCAAAGGAGGTCGACCTTCCTCCTGAGGGGTAGCCTCCTTACTGACCCTTTCGATTTTATCCTTCACCCGCTTTCCTCCACGGATGTAGGTTTCATTCCCATGTCGGTGGTAGATGTGGCGGCAAGGATAGTAGCCATGTCGGGGGGTAGGAAGGCACCTCTTATTGAAGTTCTCTGCAAAACAAAGAATACAAGGTTAGGGAAATTATACAAAGAGGTTAAAGAAATATAAAAGTATGGGAGCGTCTTAGATCTGGGTGCCATTAAGGTAAAGTCCTCGAAGAAGCGGGTGGACTGGATTAAACGGCTGAAGTCGCATAGATCAAGGGATTTGCTGTAGACCTCGTTCAGAGTGTCCCAATCACACTCTGTAAACTCGAACCTTTGAGCTGACCCTACAAACACACACAAAAGGTAAGTATCAGACCTCATCAGTTCGGAATATAAAGAAAGCGATAAATAAACTCACGAGGGGTTGTCAAGAATTATCGAATCGTTGTTTTTAGACATAACAATATCATTTTCATTTTATATGTAAAGAAATGATATCTACGTCGTTATAGTTATTATTTAAAATGGAACGATTTCAAACTCGTCAAATTTGTATTGAAACGATATGGATATCGTTTCTGTTAAAAATGACGATTCGACCATCTACAACCGACCGACGACATCCGACATATATATGACGATCGAAATAAGTCATCAAATGGATTCAATCTCACTCAAAAAGAAACTATGGAAATATTTGTGTTCCCATGATTGTATATCACTTTCGAATTATTCTGACAGAAAGTATCTTCATTCGCTCTTTCTAAGTCATTTGAGTGGTATCAACTCACTTGATTACCTCTTTCGATTGTCCTACGTATGTTGAAGGCATGATGGGTGGTCAAGGATTATCGAATCATCGTTTTTAGACATAATGATATCATTTTTGTTTTATATGTAAAGAAACGATATCTCTGTCGTTGTAGTTTTATTTAAACTGAAACAATTTCAAACTAGTCAAATTTGTATTGGAACGATATGGACGTTGTTATGTTATTTCGTGAGTTTGATACATTACGATATCATTGTCGTTTCAGTACAATTTTGACGACATTGATATCGTTTCAGTTTAAATCATAACTAAAATGACATATATATCGTTTTAATTAATATAAAACGATAATTATATCGTTTCTACTAAAAATGAAGATTCGACCTTCCACGATCGCCTGACATGCATCCGAAATATACAGGACGATCGAACTAAGTCATCAAGTGGATTCGATCTCACTCAAAAGAAACTATGGGAACATTTATGTTCCCATGATTGTGTACCACTTTCGAACTATTATGAAGTTCGCTTTTTCTAAGTCATTGAAGTGGTATCAACTTAATTGATGACCTCTTTCGATCATCCTACATATTTTGAAGTCATGAGGGGTGGTCAAGGATTATCGTATCGTCGTTTTTAGACATAACAATATCATTGTTGTTTTATATTTAAAGAAACGATATTTATGTCGTTGTAGTTATTATTTGAATTGGAACTATTTCGAACTCGTCAAATTTGTACTAAAACGATATTGATATTGTGTTATTTCGTGGGTTTGATACATAACGATATCATTTCATTCAGTACAATTTTGATGTCATTGATATCGATTTGAACTGGAACGACATCAAAGTCGTAAATTTTGCACTGAAACAATATGGACATCGTTGTGTTCTTTCGTGGGTATTACGTTACAATAATATAATTGTCGTTCTATACGAAAAGAAACGATATGTATGACGTTATAGTTACAATTTAAACTGGAACGACATCAAAGTCATAAACTTTGCACTGAAACAATATTGACGTCTTTGTGTTCTTTCATGGGTATTACGATACAACGATATCATTGTCGTTCTGTACGAAAAGAAATGATATGTATGACGTTATAGTTACGATTTGAACAAGAACGACATCAAAGTTGTAAACTTTGCATCGAAACGATATGGACGACATCAAAGTCGTCAACTTTGCATTGAAACGAGATAGAAGTTGTTTTATCCTTCAGGAACGATTTCAATGTCGTTACAAAAATGAGTGAAGCAATGCGTATATCATGCTGAAACGATATCTAAATCGTTTTGTGTCTCAGGAATGATTTCAATGTCATTATTAGAATGAGTACATTTTTGTACTAGCACGATATCAAATACTTATGTCATAGGAACGATTTCAATATCGTTACGTGAATATGCACAAATGAGAGCTGTAATTTTTGTAATTGAGGGTTGCCAAGTGTTGTTTGAGTCTGAATTTGAGTTTCCCCAAGTTGATTTGTATGTTGGGCTGCATTGGAGCCACGAATTGATGGAAAAATTTTACCTTCACGCGGTCGGGTGGTTCTTGATGCCAAGTCCAATTTTTTTTTTCATTTGGTTGATGAAATGAAGCAATTGATTCGTGACCCATGGTTGTAGCAACTTGAGTTGAATGTTGGTGGGTGCAATTTGTGGATTGGGGCAGTGGATTGACATTAATTGGAGAGGATTGGACCTGTTACCACACGCGTTCAACATCGCTGAAGAAATTGTCTCTTCCCCACCAAATTGAGGAAGACCCATATGTTCATTGGACGCATCATGAAGAGTAGGTGCTTGTAGTAGTGGTCCGCGATCGTGGGTCCTACCACCGGTGCCGAAAAATTGATCTGAAAGTTGCGCTGTCGCTGATTTTGTTGGAGTAGCTTCCTGATTTTGATTTTGATTTTGTACATTGTAGAGTGCTTGGTGACCATGGACATGGGCGCCTTGATGTGTGTAATCGACTGGAATGCTGGGTATGACGTGGGTTTTGTCAGAGTTGGAGATTCCGACCGTTTTTTAGAACGCGGGCAAGCCATTTTGGCTCAGTTTTCAGACTATTTCAGCAAGATTCGAGGCTGGTTGTTGGGTGGGGGTTGTAGAGGGTAATGAGGGCTGTTTAGTGGTATGGATGTCCGGCAGTTTGGGTGGTGGTTGGCCTAAGTTTTTGGTCGTTAAAGGTGGCGGCTCCATTTATGTTTTTGAATTTGAAGGAAGAGAATGCTGTGTATATGAATGAGTGAAGAAAAATCTCAATTCCTTCTTCATTTTTGTTTTACAATATAAGGGTAAAGGAGTTCTTTTGACACTTCTATATAATTAAAGTTTCTTTTATTTTTATAGTTTTGGTCAAAGGCCAGTTGAACAAAAACATTTTGAATGGTGGCTATCTGAACTCATTCCCCTAGTTTTTATTGTCATTTGACCAATTTTTTCTTTTTTAAAAGAATTTTGCTAAAGGAAATGGGGTTTGCCACCCCTAACTGTGGGGGTACCTGTCAGGGGGTGGTCAAACCCCATGTTCCTCTAGCAAGATTCTTTTTAAAAGGGTAATTATATTCACACTACAATGTTTGTTAACTACGCTAAATTTTTATTACAATGCATATCCCTAGATTTTTCTTATTTTTACATTTATGTTCTCAACTTTTTTTAAAAAAAAATAATTATTGTCAACCTTCTATTAATTTTCATATATTGTTTATAAAGATGATTTTCATCCAAAATATTTGATATCAGAGCCAAAAAGACAAATTTCTCTTTCGTTTTTTTAAATAATCGAAATAAATAACTAATATAAAAGTTAAACAAAATATTTATTCATCTTTTCAATGCACGTTAGTAGAATATTTGGATGAAAATCGTGATTAAAGACAAAATATGTTAATTAATTGAAGATTAAAAATGACAATCCGACTTGAAAAAGTTGAGGGCATAAAAATAAAAGAGTAAATATTGAAAACTTTCATTGTAAATAAAATGTTGAGCAGTTATAAAAAAATGTTGTGGGGATATATAATTACCCTTTTTAAAAAAACAATAAAAGCTATTAATTTCTATTTTCCTGGAATGTGATGATATTCGATTCTAATATAAAAGTCTTCAAACAAAAATGGAGTAATTAACAAAGACAATCTCAATAAGGAGGTATATAATCTTGATCAGGAGTATTTAGACATAACAAATTATAAAACTTCATAAGAGGTTAAGGTACCTAATGTGTTAAAAATTGAGATATCTATAAGTTATGTTGTTATGCAAAAGAAATAGAATCAAAAAAAAATTAAAGTTGTCGATAATACTTTTGCACATAATGTATTGCATCATATTATGAACTACGAAGAATCGAAACAAATTCATCAAAGCATATCGATCAAAGAAATAATTAGCAAAATGAAAGGATACAATCCTAGTAAAATTAAATTTATTAAGAAATCTGAAGTTTCTGAATTTGCAATCCAAACACTTAAAGGTGTAGACTTATGCGAAATAAAAATGGAAAAATTAAAGTTCTAATATGAAATGTGTGACTCTTTATATAATGAATTTGCGAAGACTTAAATAAATAGATAAATTATCATGTGTGTATATGGGACGTGCTGTCGCGGGCACCCAAATATAAAACATTTACCTTACAAAATTTATACTAATATAGCAGCGGAAGTAAGGATCGTTTACACGGAAGTAAGAATCGTAGACAGGGAGAGTGTATAATTCACGTTTTATGCCTCGTACAATGTTCGAGGGGTTTTTTGTATGCAATCAATTACAAAGAAAGGAAATTAAATTACCCAAAATAATCAAAAGACTAACATTGGTCTAAGTCCATATCCACCATCGAAATTCCACAATTGATCATAGATGCAAGGATAATTCAACTCACATTTCGAATATTCATCATTGGAATTATTTTTATATCTCTTATTACTTATAATTAATTAGAATACAAGCGACCTAATTAACTCTAATTATTGAACAATCTAAGACCAGCGCTATAGATTTAATTCAATAACTGCTTTACAAATTAGAAAGATCGATGAAACTAAACAAAACAATCAACAGTAGTTGTTTTTAATTTAGTTGAACATTCTTCCTAGAACTCAACAATTAACAACAAATTATTAAACTCTAGTTGCTTCACATGTTAAAGAAATCAAACAATTACAGATTTGTTATTTAACTTAGCGGTAGATTGTTACAATCAATAAACTAGCGGGCCCTCTAGCAATTAAACGCAACAAATCATAGAAATAAATGCAGAAGAACATTCAATACGCAAAATATAAATCAAACAATAAGAAAAACTATTTAGATCTCACAATATGTGGTTCCGAGACTTTCGTTTCCTTCGACCAAGTATGAAAAATTTTGTTACAACTCATAAATCTAAGAGCAAAATAATGAAGAATGAAGTTGGGAGATGTTCTCTACGTTCTGGAGTCAAATTAGGGCTTATTTATCGAAAAGAGGCGTGTTTCCATAGGTGTTTTATTTCAATTCGGAAACTGAAATCTTCACGACACCCGGGATGAACCATGCGACCACATGGTTCAAAAGCTTGCGATCGCATGGTTCAAATTAATTCTGCCTTTTAGTCTCTGAAGCGTATGTTGCAACCGCACTGCCCGTATCTCCACGCGACCGCATAGTTTCAATAACTATGCGGTTGTTCCATTTTAGTCTTCGAACTTGATTTTCTCGATTCTTGATCTCTTTTCTCGATTTTCCTTCTTCCATCACTTCATGTCTCCAATCAATTGGCTTCCAAAATTTTCAAACCTTCGTTTTGCCTTCAGGGTCAACTTTTAGATATTTGCGATTTGGTCTCCAAACTTTCATTTTCTTTCAATTTGATCATTTTTCACTTATTTCTTTCAAATTACGTCATATCCATCAAATTGTCACCTAAATTAAAATATGAATGTAATGAGTACATTTTGACATTAATTAATCATACGAGCGCATAAAATAAGAAGAGAAAAATATGTATTTTACATTTCTATCAGTATATAATCACAAGTCTCCATTTTCCATATAATATATGTTATTATAGCCAATTTATCTTATATAGTTTTAATATAATCCTTAAAGAATTTGATGTCTGAGGCATGTAATTCAAGTGATATTATCGTTAAGGGAAGCAAATACGCATTGTACTGTTTTTTCCTTGACCAAGGTTTTGTCCCATTGGATTTTCTAGCAAGGTTTTTAACTCGACAACATTTGTGGAGTACTTAAAAAAAATAATGTATTATTTTTCCTCAATTAGGATTTTTCCACGAGATTTTTCCTAATAATGTTTTAATGGGCATATTATGTATAATTGATGTCATAACTTATATGACATTTGCCCTCAAAACAATATTTCTATATGTATGAGACTCTCAAAGAGATCAACAAGAGCTATTTTCTGAATTATCACGTTACTACAGTCATCAATGATAAATATTTCATAAGAAGATGGTGTTATTTGAAAACTATACGAGAGACATACGTCACCAAAAATTGCAATATTAAAGACACTGATCACGTATAAGACATAGATCGCTTGATACAAAAATTTTCACTTATTGAAATCAGATGGAGTAGTTGTACTCTTTTTCCTTCGATCAAGTTTTGTCCCATTGAGTTTTCTTAACAAGGTTTAACGAGACGACATTTGTTGGTATTTTCGTCCAATCGAATTTTTGCCAAATAATATAAGATAGTCACTACAACAAAAAAGACATTTCGCAACGGTCAAAAAATGTTGCGAAAACCCTTTTGCAACGGTCGTGCGTGTATTGCGAAGTTCGATGTTGCCGTAGAGGGGTTGACTTTTTGCAACGTTCATTGCGCGTTGTAAAAGACTTTTTTGCAACGTGCATAAAGTCTCTTTTGCAACGCGCAATGAACGTTGCAAAAAGTCTTTTTTGCAATGCGCAATGAACGTTGCAAAAAGTCGACCCCTCTACGGCAACATCGAACTT